>LPNX010046908.1:40487-60624 GCA_001517045.1 Pseudotsuga menziesii
GGACCAAAGGAAAAACTACAGTGTTACACGGGGACTCGCCCCCTAGGGTCGGGGACGCGCCCCCCTTGCTCCCTGCGCCCTGGGGGATCGGGGGCTTCTGGGGAAACGTTTCCCAACGTCCCCAAAATTAGGAAACTCTCGGAAACGCACAAGGGGGCGCGTCCCCTATTCTGCAGCGCGCTCCAGTGAAGGGGGGCTCCCAGACGCCCCCCCGCCCCCTCCTGAAACTGGGGGGCTCCCAGATGCCCCCTGCGCTTTTAGTAGTTTACATGGGATGAATCATTGAACTTTTATTGCTGGGATTTAATAATTTATAATATTATTTTTTATTAAGACTTGGATGCCCCCCTGCCCCCTCGCTCCCCCCCGAATTTCGCTAAAATTTGGGGATGATCTCCACACGTCCCCAATGTGTGTTTCCCCACTCCCATGCCCCCGCGTCCCGGAAACCTGGGGGAACCTTGAAAAACTATCGATGATGCAGTAGAGATTGGAGTTGAAGAAGGAGGTCTCTACAAACCAAAGGGACATACAGATTCTGCATTAACAACCAGTACCCTCAATCCAAGTGAACTATGGTAGAGAAGGCTTGCTCATGTTCACTACAAAGCTCTTCCAATTGTAAGCAAGGTGGTAATTGGTTTACCAGAAATTTAGATAAAACATGGAGTGTGCAAGGGATGTGCTCAAGGGAAGAATACTAAGAATCCCTTTCCGAAAAGTAATAGTAAGGAAAAAGGGATCCTAGATATCATTCACCCAGATATCTGTGGGCCAATGCAAACCACTTCATTAAGTGGGTACTCTTACTATGCCTCCTTCATTGATGACTACTCCAGAAAGACTTCGATATATTTCTTGAAAAAGAAGGATGAAATGTTTAAAAGATTGAAAGATTTTAAAGCCCTAGTAGAAAACCTTTCTGAAAAGAAAATCAAGATTCTAAGATCAGACAATGGAGGAGAGTTTACTTCAAATGAGTTCAATGATTTTTGTAAAGAAGCTGAGATTAAGAGGGAGCTCACCATTCCCTACAATCCACAACAAAATGGTGTGGCGGAGAGAAAGAACAGATCCATCATGGAAGCTGTAAAAGCTATGATACATGATCAAGATCTCCCAATGTACCTATGGGCAGAAGCAGCAAGAACAACAGTATATGTTTAGAATCGAATCTCTCACAGTTCTCTTGGGAATAAAACTCTAGAAGAAATGTTTTCCGGTGAAAGACCAAAGGTAAGTCATCTAAAGATTTTTGGTTGTCCTGTATACATTGATATTGCCAAGGAGAAAAGATCAAAATTAGATCCTTCAGGAAAGAAAGGATTGTTTGTAGGATATAGTGAACTGTCAAAATCCTATCGAATATATATCCCAAGGTACCGTCAAATTGAACTTAGCAGAGATGTTACATTTGATGAAAATTCAGCCTTCAGAAAATCAAGAAAAGACAAGGAAGATGCAGAGGAGCATGAAACTCCCAAAACTATTGAAAGTCCTAAAGAAGTCAGAGTTGAAGAAGAAGACCCGATACCTGAAGAGCATGATATGACAGAACCCCATCTACCTAAAGATTTACCAAGTGAATTGATTTCTCGGAAGAGAAAACCTGCCTAGGCTCATGAAGCAATTGAAGAAGCAAAAAGACTTGGTGCTCCTGAAGGAGCCATCCGAGAGAGAAAGAAGCCAAAATCATACCCCAGTTACATGGCCTTGATGTGTGATCTAGTCGATAAAGAATCAACTTGATTTGAAGAAGCAATAAAACAAAAGGAGTGGGCTGATGCAATGGTCGAGGAATACCAATCCATTATGAAGAATGAGGTGTGGGAAATAGTACCTAGACTAAAGGACAAGTCAATGGTATCCTCTAAATGGATATTCAAAACCAAACACTCAGTAGATGGAAGTATAGAAAAATATAAGGCTAGATTTGTAGCTCGAGGATTCTTTCAGAAAGAGGGAATTGATTATGAAGAGACATTTTCCCCAGTAGCTAGATACACCTCTATAAGAACTATTCTTGCCTTGGCCTCCAACATGAAATGGAAGCAACATCAAATGGAGGTAAAGACGGCATTTCTAAATGGTGTAATTGAAGAAGAAGTTTATATCAAACAACCGCAAGGATTCGAGATCAATGATCAAAAGACTCATGTATGCCGACTAAAGAAAGCATTGTATGGTTTAAAGCAAGCACCCAAAGCATGGTATGGAAGGATCGATGGATTCCTAATGAGCTTAGGCTTTACTAAGAGTAAAGCAGATTCAATCTCTACTACAAGGTTGATGAAGATGGAATTTTAATTTTGTTACTATATGTAAATGATCTGTTTTTTACGAGAGAAGATAAGTCAATTATCGAATGTAAGAAAAGGCTTGCTGTAGAATTTGAAATGAAAGACCTTGGAATGATGCACTACTTTCTAGGTCTTGAAGTATGGCAACATTCAGATGAGATTTTTCTAAATCAAGGAAAGTATACTGTTGAAATCTTAAAAAGATTTGGAATGCTAGGTTGTAAAGCTATGACTACTCCAATGACTACTAGTTTGAAGCTATTGAATGACACCTCAGAAGTTGTTGATGCCACACTATATAGACAGATCATTGGTTCGTTGATGTACCTCACCAATACTAGACCAGATATATGTTTTGTTGTAAACACCTTAAGTCAGTACATGGTGAATCCTAAACACATTCGCCTAATTGGTGCAAAACATGTGATGAGGTATCTAAAGGAAACTTTGGATAATGGGCTCAGATATACATCCAGTGGAGAGATCAAGTTGCATGGATATGCAGACTCAGATTGGGGCAGAAGTGCCAAAGATTGGAAAAGTACATCAAGATGTTGTTTCAGTTTGGGATCTGGCATGATCTCTTGGTTCAGTAGAAATCATGCCAGTATTGCACTGAGTACAACAGAGACAGAATACATTGCAGCATGTTCAGCTTGCAACGAAGCAGTATGGCTTCGAAAGATGTTGTCAAGATTATTCAATGCAAAGATAGATGTCACTGATATCCTTCATGATAATCAAAGTTGTATCAAGATGACAGAGAATCCTATATTTCATGATAAGTCGAAACACATAGAGATCAAATATCGTTTCATTTGGGATATGGCGCAGAAGCGAGCTGTAAAGCTCAAGTATGTTCCCACTAAGGAACAAGTAGCAAATGTATTGACTAAGCCTCTGGCTCATGTAAAGTTTGAATACTTTCGAAACAAGCTTAGTGATGTCATGGATGATGATTATTTGATATGATGATTATTATGTTGTTGTTGTGATGTTTGTTTGCTTCTTGATCAGTGATTGATTAAGTCTGTATCAGTAATGATACACTAATGATTGTAGTTACATATTACTTCAGTATTCCTATACTGATGATGATATCGATGGTTCAGCATCTCTATGTTGATTATGTAGATGATGATCTAGCATTAGTTGTTGTTGAGTTTTTAGCACTAACAAGCTAATGAAAATTGTTGATGTTATCAATATCCTTACATAGATATTGCAGATAATAAAGATAAAGATGATGTCTCAGTATTCTCATACTAATATTCAGTGCTCATAATGACGATGCATACAAACGATGATTCAGTATCCACATATCGAAGAAGGTCCAGAAGTTGATTCAAGTAGAAGACAAATAGAAGATATTCGAAAGTGTACGAAAGACAAAGATCACAAGAAGAAAATCCAAAGGAAGAAAAATAGAAGATGTTTGAGAATGTACAAAAGACGAAGACTACAAGAAGAAGATCTAGAAGATGGTTAAGTAGAAGACAAATAGAAGATGTTCGAGAATATACGAAAGACGAAGACTACAAAAAGAAGATCCAGAAGATGGTTAAGTAGAAGACAAATAGAAGATGTTCGAGAATATACAAAAGACGAAAAACTACAAGATGAAGATTACAGAAGATGTTGCTGTTGAGATCGATGATGAAGATGTCAGACAATATGTTCCAAAACTTCCTATGACATATAGAGTCTCACCAGATAGTTGTACAGTTGTAATAGCAGATGATGAATACCTTCCTAGTTAAGAGGGAGTGTTAATTTATTGTAACTTCAGAAGATATTCCTAGTAGTATTGTATTCCTCCTTCGGGAGATGAGTTTGGTCTTGTCAGGGTCATTAAAAGAAGCAATATAAATCTCCGAATGTAAGTCAGGTCATTAAAAGAAGCAATGTAAATCTCTGAATTTAAGTCAAGTCATTAGTACCCAAGTGTCATTATAATAAATGTTATTTGTAATGTCCAGTTGGACAAGTCGGTCCTGACAGCTAGTGAAGTCGGCCCCACCAAGTTAGAAGTCAAATCAATAGAAGAATATAAATAGGAGGCACCTCCCTTCATTTGTACTCACTCACTCAAGCTGTTCTTAGCGAGAGAAAGAAGTAGTAGTGTGCCAGAAAGAAGGGAGCAGCTGTTGTCTGAGTTTTACACTGCACTGGTTAAGTTCTATACCGAGGAAGTTTTGCGGGGTTTTCTCCCTTGTGGTTTCCCTGAGGAAAATCTCTGTGTTCTTATGTTTTTGTGCATGTTGTTCTTTCAATGATCTTCTAGTGGCTAATTGTTTTAAGATATCATCTAAGCAATTATAAAGAAAATTCAACACCAACAACACCAAACATCAAAGAAAAGCTTTGATGCAAATTTGATCTGCAACTCTTTCAAAATGGAAGCCAATTACATGAAAACTAGTTATTCAAGAGCATGGGAATGCGAAACTTTTACACATATATTTCTGATATTTCGACTTACAGAGCATATGGACATAAGATTACAAAGCCAAACATCATACACCCAAGCTTGAGCATCAAATAGACTCAACCAAGCGCAAGCACCACTCGAACAAGTGCGCCATCACATGAGAGTATGGGGAATGGTGAAGTGGGAATGAGAGAAGGGGGAGATAGATGAGACTCGAACTGTATGGGCCTTCAACCTACAACTAAAACACCTTCATTCAGCTCCAATGAGAGGTCTGGATGGCCTCTCCATCAACCAAATTGGAAAGGAATACAACTTTGAAATTGGTTCACAAGCAGGGAGAGTGAACACTCACCGTGCAATGGACAAGCAAAAGCTCTCCAAAATGCCAAAGGCAAATTAACAAATGATCAAAAGCCATTCTCCTTCCTCATGACATCCTTTCATTAACTTCACATTAGAGGAAATTTCAACTCCAAATGGGCCTCCTAAGGAAAAATAATAAAATAATAGTTAAAATAATAAAATAATATTTATTAATTTTGGAGGAAGAAAAGAAAAAACTACTTTTTTTGTTCATATTTTCGACATATCTCCATGTGTTTTTACTCAAATTTCAATCAGGAGAGCTCATTGGATGCGGAATTAAATTATGAATCCAACGAATACCCACACTGCATACTTTTGATGGACCCCGCTACCCCACATCATCATTACGTTTTTTCAGGTATTTCTTGTTTTTGGGGTAGCGGGGTCCGTCAAAAGTATGCAATGTGGGTGTCATCATCATGTTTTTTCAGGTATTTCTTGTTTTTGGGGTAGCGGGGACTGCCAAAAGTATGTAGTGTGGGTACTCATTCAATGCAGAATTTAATTCTGCATCTAGAGAGCTCTCCTGCTTGAAATTTGAGTAAAAACACAAGGAGATATGTCGAAAATAGGAACAAAAAAATTAGTTTTTTTATGATACCTATCCCCAATTTTATATTAAAATTTTGTTTAAGACCTATAAGGTATTTCAAATTTAAAGCAATTTCATTGGCTAACACATGATGACATGGAATTTGAATTAGGATTGAAAGGCCCATTTTGAGTTGAAATTTCCTCTAATGTGAGGCCTCCTAAGGTCGAATTTCTCTCCATAGGTTTCCTCCAACTCATCTTAGTGGTTTAGTAACTCCTACGACACTTGTCTTCTCCTTCATGCTCCAATTCCTTTCCCAATTTGAATG
The DNA here is from genome assembly GCA_001517045.1 of Pseudotsuga menziesii. NCBI lineage: Eukaryota > Viridiplantae > Streptophyta > Pinopsida > Pinales > Pinaceae > Pseudotsuga > Pseudotsuga menziesii. The sequence goes on from LPNX010046908.1 coordinate 46,451, forward strand.
GCTGCATCTAACTCTGAAATGCGCCCTCTTGGTGGCTAGTTTTAGCCCTGTCATGTCAGATTTGTCATAGGTCTGCAATCAAGTCTGAATTTGTCATATTTGTCATAGAATCTTTCATCATTTGTTGTCATAGAGTGCATGGAATCTCCTTTCAAGTGGCACACATTGTCTTCTTAGTCTCTTCCTCTTCCAAGGGAGTTACTCTACTCTTCTAATTCGAATTCCTTGGCTCGTGATATGCTATGTGACACCTCATCAACCCCCAAGCATGTTACATCCTTCATAGATTCAAATTTGGATGAAGGTCATGCCAAGTGTGTGGGGGAATCTAACCATCCAAGGGCTCCTTAAGCTTCCAATTGTCTCCATAAACCAATGCCACCTTATTTTCTTAACATTTATTATTTATGTGAATATGGTAATCTAAGGTCCTTTTGGGTCCCATAGCTCCCTTATTACAAACTTTATGCCTCCACCTCAACCTAGAGAACTAGTAGGTTGGTGAAACATTGTTTACAAGTGGTCTTATTTGGATGGGGACATGACATTCATTCAAAGTTATTTCTCAGCTTTTCCAATATTTCGCTTGAATACAACAACAATTTATAAAGTCAAGCATTATGTGCTTTCAGTTCATAATGAAATGCCTTGAACTTTTTTTTTTTTGCTTTTATGAAAAATCATTCTGAACTGTGCAACTTTCCTACCCACTAAGAAAGACAACTTCACACAAGCTTCCAGATGAAAAATTAACTATACAATTCTTGATTTTTCAAGTGCTTGCTATGAATACCATGGAGGTGTTTTATATCTTGCTTTGCAAGGGCATATAAGTAAAGAGTAAGGGGAAAATGTTCTTTGCAAACAAGCCATAAACCCTGTGATAGTCAATAACTTGAATCTGAAAGTGTCTCATCAACTGAAAGTTGAGTCAATAGGGGTTTTATCTTCCCTAAGAAAAAGTATTCTCTATTTTTAATGATATGTTAGTATGGGCAGTGATGAAGTGTATCAACTCTGCAATGTATCCAAGCCACGCATCCCACACAAAAGGATCAAGCAGTGGCATTTTTTTACTTTTACAAAAATAATGTGGTGTAAAATAGGCATTCATAAGCGAGAAAATATAGTTTCAGGAAGCCTGATCTTAGATAAATGTGATGTTGGAATGCTCATTCCCTCTCTTTCACATGGGCAACAATTGTTTCTAAAGAGACAAATCAAGGAATGAAAATATACAGTATAATGATATAATCAGAATTTGTTCAGACATCATGAACTTGCACTATTTGGCATGACCATCATACTTCTCACCGCATCGTTAATATATTCATACAATGAGATTGGGTAGATTTGAAAAATCTTTCCCATTGCTATGGCTTCAGTTGACAGGCGTTGAGCACCAATATTTCAGGAGAAATATCAACAAATAATAATAGCATTGAACTTGGTGATTTTTTTGGAAAATGTGTCTTATGTTAACAAGAGTATATTGACAAAAAGCTGAAACTAAAAGTGGAATGGTATACATACGGTGAAGTCTTATATCCTCTTCCTTTGCGCCGATAAAGGTGAATAATTGTGACAAGGTTGTGAGTATATGTTATTCAATGTAACAAATAATGGAAAGACAGAATACTATATTATATTTAGGCATTCCATGTTAAATACTCTTGTAAATATTTTAGTGGATATAACAATCTGTCTCCAATAAAAGATGTTGTCAAAGCATGGAAAGCGTGCAGTATTGTATGCACAATCTTCCCAAGAAGCTTCTTCAACAAGTGAATTATGCCACTTTATTAGATATTCTTTAATTTGTTTTGGGTGATAATTCTTTGTGTGGGTGTCTGAAAATCCTTCAGGTTCAAGTATAAATTTGTCCTCCATCTATTATGTTGGTTATGGAGCCTGATCTTCCAGATTTAGACATGTTATTGTTTAGCCGTATTTGTACCCCAGTTTTACTGTACACTCGTCCCAGCAGGGAGGTGCAGGGGCGAAGCCCCCGAAAGAAATTTTTGGGATGTTTGTTGGCCGACAATTTACGGGCCCATGGTATTGGGTGACCCGTGGTATTTTCCCATGGTAATTCCCCTATAAAAGGAAAGCATTGCAATACAGTTGTATATTGTATTGTAGCATTGTAAAAACAATCTCTGCAATTGTAATTAACAAAATATATAATAATCAAACATTAATAAACATTAAATAATTACGATCGACTAATAATTAATGAAGAGGCACCTTGATGGAAGGTTATGCCTCTTTACGAAAATGCACCCAGTATGGATATTTATACAAACGTCATTCTCATTGTAATCTTATCACTTATCTTATCAATCTTATGTTACATTACTTTTCCTTTCATGGATTACCTGCGTTATCTGCAGTGGGTATTTGTGTGAGAACGATTTTGTCGTTTCTGAAACGATTGTCATTTCATTGATATCAAAGCCAACTCTAATCCTACATTTTGCAAAAACAATTTAGACCTTGTTTGAAACAAGCTATTGACCACACCCATTATTTAGAGTTCTCTGAAATTTCAGGTCCTTGAACTAGAACAGGCCTTTGGCCACTAAAAATTTGAAAATCCTGGTTCAGAGTTCTGTTGAAGAAAATTTAGTCCGCTAAAATATATATATATATATATTAAAAAATAATAATAATTATATTATAATAATAAATATATATACAAAAAAAAAATGCATATCCTTACCTTGATGCCCTTTTGCGGCCTGTGCATTCCCTCCATCATGCTACAAATACCACACACGCCTCATCCATACGCGCCCTTCACAATTCTCCCCATTCTTCTCTGCCCACAATGGGGACATATCCTGCACAGCGCTCTTGCAATCTCCCTTCCGCTGCCTGCTCTACCTACACCTACGCACTACCCTTCCATCTGCCCCTTGTGTGTCCCTTTGCCTCCTTTGCGTCCTTTCTCCTGCTCTCCTCCGTCTGCACCATGTGCTCTCTCACACCCTCCCTCTTCCACCGTGATGTGCCTTGCGACCTCCCCTCACTCACAACACATCTTCCCCTGCGCTGATCCTTGCCCTTCACACCAAGCAACCATCTACTCCGTCGGCGTTTCTTGTTGCTCGACCACCTGCTCCCTCCATTGCCCACCGGAGGCCCTTCATCTTTCCCTTTGTCCGCTCCCTGTCAACCCCACCCACGCCCTGTCAGCTCCCCATCCTCTACCTCCCTACTCCACATAAACCATTATCAGAGTCTAGTTGGTAATTAATTATCCATTGCCATTAACAACCGCTAAAGTCGTAAAGTCGAGACCTCTCTCAAAAAAAATCGTTGTACTTTGATTATTGGAAGAGTCAGTAACTATTATATTGAAGGGTCATGACTTGTGACCCTTCATATGTTGAAATACTGAGAAAGAGGTGAATCAGTATTTGTACTATTTAAAATTTTAATCAAAAGCGGGTTGTTGATCACCAATCACAACACATCATCAATGTGTATAAAATTAACAAGCTGCACATTACACAATAATTTTTGACGTGGAAACCCAAGTGCTGGGGGTAAAACCACAAAAGCATTTAAAAAATAGTTTTCTAGAAATAACTGGAAGGAGGAAACAACCCCCTTATTACAAAGGCTTCAATTTTCCAGCTGCAACTGGAAGGAGGCTACAACCCCCTGATTTACAGGTTACAACCTGAAGGAAGCTTCAACTCCCTAGTTTTTCGGCTACAACTGAAAGGAGGATACAACCTCCTTTCCTTGCCCTGTCCTACGACCCAGATAAGAAAAGATTGCCCAACCTGTGGACCTGTCACATACCACACCCATCCTTTTTGCTGCTGAAAACCTATGCTCTCTTATCACTACCAAATCATCACTGTATTTATATCGCTGCCATATGTTGTTCGTGAAACCCAATCACTAAAGTAGCTTTGCTCTTTTATTACTGAACATCATCATAGGTTATGCACCATCATCATAGGGTATGTACCATCATTATAGAGTATGCACCATTATCGTCAACATGTAGTGTGTATGTATCAAGTACACATCATAGTGCATAAAAGAGTGTCATTACACCATAGCAGGCATGTTCACCATCACATCATCAAGGCATGTATCATCATCATGTATGTATATGTATCTGTTTATACATGTACTTACCTTGTCATTGAACTGTGCAAAGATAACCCCATAATAAAAACTCAGACTTCCATAATCTTGGATTTGTACCAGCTATTAAAACTCAGATATGCTGCTGTTGTTTATCCAGAAATTCTTCCTCAGACCAGCAAGAGAAGGTTCAGTTCAGACTTTAAATTTGGATGTTGGTTGACTGCTCACTGTTCAAAATATTTCTGTGGGAATACTTGGGTGTAGGGTTGACTGTTTTGCTCCGTGAGTTTTCTCCTCTGCTCCTACGAACTGTTCACGTCAACCAGCAGTCAATACAAAGACCAAAACAATGTCTGTAAAATTTGGGTCTGCAACACCTTGAAAAAAAAAACTCAATCAAACTTTCATCTCTGTGGATATGACTGCTACTGTTGTTTATCCCATAAATTTGTTGTTGTTTTGTACCCACAAACATTCCTCAATCCATAACTCAGCAACAAGGAACCTCAGTTCTGTAAATTTGGATCTGTGGTTGGCTACTCCAAAAAATTGTCTCTGTAAATTTCGGGTCTGCTGCCACTGTGGGTAGCTCTCTGCTGCCTACAAAAATCTCAGACTTTAACCCAACGAAATTACTTTTATTATACTGCTCCTTAGACCCGAAATACCTCAGTCAACCCAGCAAAATAAATCTTAGTCCAAACTGTTAATTTGGATGCCCTTTCTGTGCTGCTGCTAAAATAGCGAAAATACCTCAGACCAATAAACCAGTGCATTCGTCGGTTGTTTAAAATGTTGCACGTGTTAGTGTATTTATACACATGAAGGGAGGTGTTTAGGAGAAGTATAGGGCCGACTTAATGGAGATTGTAATGTTTTATTAAATTTTAACATAAAATTTTATTAAATTTAATTTAAAATTGCTTGATATTGTAATTTCTTTTAAAGTAAGATTTACTACTAAAATAATTAGACTACTTTTTCTTTGTCCCCCTTTTAGCTGAACTTAATATTAAAATAACTAAACTATTTTTTCTTTGTCCCCCTTTTAGTTGAGCCGACCTTCTAAACTTTAATTTAAAATTTTAAAATATTTAATTCTAAACTTTTTTAATTCCTTTAATTTAAAATTTAAATTGAAAAAATATTAATGTATTTCATTAACTTTTAATTAGGGCTTAGAGAATATTCTATTAATTATTAAAATTTGAAAATAAGGCTGAGCCAACATGTAATTAATTTCAAATTTAAATTAAAATAGGAAATCTTTGTTATTTGAATTCAACTTCTCATAAAATTTTATTAATGTATTTTATTCTTTTTTACTTAGATTAGGGTTTTTCTAATTAAAAATCATGTTGAGTGTTTTTATTAATTATTAAGTTATTTCCTTTTTAAACTGAAATGTGTTAGAGCATGATGAATGAATTATTATTATTAATCTAATTTAGTTTTAGAAATAGGTTAAATTTAAGGATTAAAAGAGAGCAACGAAGGTTTTGACAGGTAGGTTAGGACCACTAACAAGTACGAGCAACAAGGAGACCATCAAGCAAGCAACGAGTCAAGTGGGACCAAGAAACAAGTTTGGGGCACTCAACCAAGTCAAAGTGTAACTAGGGCTTTTGGTATTGTTCCAAGGCCTCCAAGGGCTTTAGACTTGGGCTTGGACAAGGTCGAAAGGTCTCCTTAGACACTGATACTTTTTTAACCCTCAGGGGCTCCTCAAGGTGTACCAAGACACACTGACACACACCTGTTGGCATCAATGACAATTTAGTCAACAATCGCCCCCTTTGTCATTGATGACAACTCCAAAGCTCCCCCTTCGAAAGAGCTACTTTTGTCCACAAATCTCCCCCTTAGATCATGCTTCCTTCTTTGTTCAGCTTTTTCTCCGCCTTTGGCATCAATGGCAAAGGGTAATTCTGTCATGCTCCCCCTGCCATACTGTTTGTTGAAGATCAATTCAATTAGGAGATAGTATGACTCCCAATTCTTCTCTGAGGTACTCAAAAGTCTCCCTTGGGAGAGGCTTAGTAAAATTGTTTGCAACCTGTTCTTTTGTCCCGATATATTCCAAGTTGATATTATTTTATGTGACCTGTTCGTGAAGAAAGTGAAACTTGATTGGAATGTGCTTGGTCTTGGAGTGCATAACTGGATTCTTGGAGATACTGATGGCACTCATATTGTCACACAGAATTGGAATCGGCTCATTACACGTCATGTGTATGTCTTGCAGGGTTTGCTTCATCCAAAGAATCTGAGTACAACAAGTTGTTGCTACTATATATTTTGCTTCTGCAGTTGATAAGGACACTAAAGACTGCTTTTTTGCTTGACCAAGATACCAGACAACTGCCTAGAAAGTTGTTCCACTAGTGCTTCTTCTATCGTCAACACATCCTGCCCAATCTGCGTCTAAATAAGCTATCAATACCAGCTCATTCCCTTTTGGATACCAAAGTCCAAAATCTATGGTTCCTTTGAGATACCTAAAGATCCGTTTAACTGCTATAATGTGAGTTTCCTTTGGGGCGGCTTGAAATCTTGCAACTTGTCCAACGACCTGCATCACATCTGGTCTGGAGGCTGTTACATATAGCAGACTACCAATCATTGATCTATAAAGCCTTTGATCAACTTCCTTAGATTCATTGTCTTTGCTCAGCTTACAACCTGTGATCATAGGAGTACTCACAGCTTTACAGTCTTCCATCTGGAATTTCTTTAACATCTCCTTGATGTATTTTGTCTGAGCAATAAAAATGTCTTTTGTTCTTTGAGATATTTGGAGTCCCAGGAAGAAGGTCAAGTCACCGAGTAATGACATTTCAAACTCTTTTTGCATGTCCTTAGTAAATTGTTGACTCAGTGAATCATCATCACTTCCAAATATGATATTATCAACATAAACTTCAATGATGAGTATGCTGTCATTGTCATGCTTGATGTACAAGTTGTTGTTTGCACTTCCCCTCTTAAAGTTTTGTTGTAGTAAGTACCTATCCGATCTGGAGTACCAAGCTCTAGGAGCTTGCTTTAGCCCATATAAGGCCCTTTTGAGTCTGCATACATAATCCTTGTTTTCTGAAATCTGAAATCCTTCTGGTTGTTTGATGTAGACTTCTTCTTCTAACTCCCCATTCAAAAAAGTTGATTTTACGTCCATTTGATACACTTTGATGTCTTTGGAGCAAGCATAAGCCAATATCATTCTGATAGCTTCCATTCTAGCCACTGGGTCATATGTTTCTTCAAAGTCTATTCCTTCGATCTAAGCATATCCTTTACAAACCAATCAAGCCTTGTTTTTTATCACCTGTCCATCTTCATTCATTTTGTTTCTGAAAACCCACTGTGCCAATTGCATTCTTGTTACTTTGTCTAGGAACAAGTTCCCAAGTTTTATTATTCTCAATTTGATCTAGTTCCTCTTCCATAGCTTTGACCCACTATTCATCTGTATTGGCCTCTGCAAAAGTTCCAGTTCAATTGTAGACAAAAGAGAGAAGTGTACATGCTCATTTCTTCTGGATTGTCTTCTTCTAGTTCCTATTCTGACATTCTTATCACCAATAATCTAATCTAATGGATGATTCTTTTGGTACCAGTTCTTAGGTGTTGATTGATCCTTTTGTTCTTCTTGTTCGATAGTTGGTTGATTATGTTCTTCATCTTCCGTGAGTTGTTCTTCATCCTCATCTGGTTGTTCTTCCCATTTAATCTTCTTCACTTCTTTTTTATTAGAAACTTCCTCTTCTTCATCGTCTAATTCTTCTGAGTCTTCTCTGGATGATGTTAGTACGCCCTCATCTATCTTCACGTTGATAGTTTCAATCACCTTGTCTAATCTCAGATTGTAGCATTTGTAAGCTTTCCTCTTGATGAATATCCAACGAATATGCCTTCGTCTACTCGAGAGTCAATTTCTCCAATCTTCTTATCTTCTCTTTTGATATAGCACTTGCTTCCAAAAATTCTGAACTGCCGTACATTTGTCGCTCTTCCTGTCCATAGCTCGTAGGGAGTTTTATCCTTTTTGCTTCTGAGTAATCCTCTGTTCAGGATGTATACTACTGTATGAACTACGTGTCCCCAAAATTTGTCATTCAACTTGGATTCATTCAACATGGTTCGAGCCATGTCCATTACTGATCTATTCTTTATTTTAGCAACTCCATTTTGCTAAGGTGTTCTGGCTACTGAAAATTGTCTCCTTATTCCATGCTCTTCACATAACTTGTTGAATTCATCTGAAGTGAATTCTCCACCATTGTCAGATCTGAGGCACTTGATTCATGATCTTATTTCATTTTCGACTAGTTCCTTGAAAGTTTTGAAACATCCAAAAGCCTGACTTCCTGTTGAGAAGACATACCCATGTCATCCTGGTGTAGTCATCAATAAGCAACATGAAATGTTTTTCACCATTCAGTCCTTTGCTCTTTGTTGGTCCACATAGGTCAATTTGAACGAGCTCCAAAGGTTTTATAGAAGAATGCTCTTGTCTTGAAATGTACTCTTGTTTGTTTACCATGTTGACATTGTTCACATACAGAGTTAGCGGGCTTTGTAATTTCTGGCATATTCCGAACTGCTTGGTTTTTGTAAACTTTGACCAAGTTGTCAAAATGTTTATGTCCCATTCTTCTGTGCCAAAGCTAGATTTCTTCTTCTTTTCCCAAGTGACATTTCTTGAACTCAATCTCATCCAACACGTATATGTTGTTTGGAGTCCTAGTGGTTGTGGCTACTAACTTTCTTGGTCCTTGCTTCCTTATTTTGCATCCTTTTAAGATGAAGGTGAGTTCATGTCCTTGATCACACATCTGATTGGTGCTTAGTAGATTATGCTTCATGTTGTCTACAAGCAAGACATTTTCAGCCAATGAGTTTTTACTTTCGAGCTTTACTGTGCCCATTCCCAATACTTTTGTTGAATTGTTATTCCCAAACGACACAGATCCTTTATCTTTTTCAATATTGACAAAAGCATCTTTGTTACTTGTCATATGCTTGGAGAAACCGCAATCAACATACCATTTACCAGAACTATGATTATGAGCTTGAAGAGCAATTCCACATTCGTAGTTGTTCATGTGTTTGATCCATGCCTTGTTGGCTATGTCCTCATTTCTGATTGCTGGTATCTTCATTCTGCAATTTCTAGTTATATGTCCAAAGTTGTTACACTTGTAACATTCTATTTCTGATCTCGAGGAACCAAATTTGTTACTGTACTGTGGTCGTCTGAAGCTTGCATGGTTATTCTTTGTTTCAAAAGTTCTTCTTTGAAAACAATTTACAACTTTGTGTCAAAATCTTCCACATGTAAAGCAATTCCCATAAAAGAGATATCCATACCTGGGAACATATGAAAGAGGTGCTCTTCTCTGATCTCACCTCTCCGTTGGCCCTCCTTTTGATATGGGTTGTTCTAGTTGGTATTCGAACTCTTCTTCATTTGTGGAGTCTTTGCCAACTTCTGCATAACTTCTTGGCTTATCTTCAATATTTGTCAACATTGAGTTCGAGGCTTCATTGGTATTTTGCTTGTATCCTATACCACAGTTGTCGAAGAATGGCTTCTAATTACTGATGATTTGTTCTAGAACCTTGGAGTTGTTTTCATAACCTTTTGCGATATCTTTTGTCTACAGCTTGTTCTTCAAAGATACTATCTCAACCTCATGATTTTCCTTTTCTTTTATATTTGACATTAGTTGTTCAGTAAGAGCGTCTTCAACTCGTTTGGCTTCTTCCAATTCGGTCTTAAGGTCAACAATGGTTTGTTCAAACCATTGTGCCTCTTCCTTAAGCATCCTATTTTTCTTCCTAACTTTCTTCAACTCTTTCAAGGCGCTTACAAGTTTTGCCTCAAGATCTACTTCTCCTTCATCTTTAGATTCTTCATTATTATTAGGATCCTCATCTGAGTTTATTGCCATAAAGAGTACTTTATTTGGCTCACTGTCATCATCAAAATCACTGTCATTTTCTTTGTCAGAGTCACCACTAGTTGAGCTGTTGTCTCTTTTTGTGTAGAGACTTTTCTTCTTTGCAAACTTCCTTCTGTTCTTATTTTTGTGATTATTGTACTTCTTGTAGGGTTTAAAACTGTCATCCTCATCACTATTTGAGTTCTTTGCATATGGACATTTAGAAGCAAAATGACCTATCTTTTCGCATGAAAAACATTTAAGAGGTAGCTTACCTTTGTATTTTCCAGTGCCTCTCTTCAACTTCCGAACAAAGTTGGCTATTTCTTCATCATCAAATTCATCAGTGGTTGGCTTGTCCTTCGTAGATTTGTTCTTCCCAGCTTGTTTGGAGGAGACCTTGAATGTTGCTTCCTTTCTTGACATGTCTTCATCTTCAATTCTCATTTCGTAAGCTACTAGAGTCCCATGCAGCTGATCTACTGTCATAGTCTTCAGATCTGTTCTTTCTTCTAGGGCAGATAGCTTGGGGTTGAACCTTTTGGAAAGGGTTCTTAGAACTTTTCAAACAACTATAGCCTCCTCAACCTCTTCTCCCAAACCTCTGATGGTATTGACAAGTTGATCAACCCGAAGAATATAGGCTGCTATTGTTGAAAGTTAACTTTGAAGGTCCTCCCATGTTTTTGGTGTGGGTGTGATGAGAGGACCAGAAGCTTTTGTCCTTATGTATTTATGTAACAAATTGATGTTTGTGTAAATAAAGTGAACATGTTTTTATACTTTACAAAAGTGGGTCACACTTAAATGATGTATTTAATAATTAAAGTTGTTAATTATTAAAAAGTGAGTTATGATGTAGACCCTTGATTTTATAAATGAATATCAACCCTATATTAGGTAGTTGATGAAGTTGGTTACAAAAGACAAGTATACAACAAAGAGAGAGGACAAATAAAGATCACTCACCGACAAATAAAGATCACTCACCATCAATGAGAAGAGAAAGAAGAAATTGAGACTAAAAGAGAAAAGAAGAAGTCTAGAAGACTGGCATGTTTCCCAAGACAATTTGCAGCACAAATATCGAGGCAAGTATAACAACATTTAATGCAGCCTCTCAATTTCGTACAGCACGTTTGAAGGCTCAAATTTTGAGGCAGATTTTGTCCTGCTGTTTTTTCTTTGATAGGGTCGTACAACATTTATTGCTGCTGGGTACGAATCTCGAGACAAGTATGTTGTTGCCCGAAATTGGCACGCGAGTGTTGAAAGCCCAAACTGCGGGTGCGTCGGCCCAGCGACAACTCTCGAGTGAGAGGCCAATGTCACCACACCCCTCTCTCCTCGCTTTAGGCTGGCTCTTCTCCAGCTCTAGGGGGGTTTCCCTAAGTTAGGATCGCTAAGGTAGGTGCAGTTGAGGGCAAGGTGATTTGAAGAGGTTGCCTTAGAGAAACACGGGTAGCAAAAAAGGAAAATGAGTTGGATTGATGGGCAGGTAGGGAAGGGAGGATCAGTCCTCGAGGGAAGGCCAGTGCCAGTAGCAAAAGGGTAAATGGAGTCAGAAGGGGACTCAGAAAGGCTTTGCGTTTTGCACAAGAGAGACTAAGTTGGTCCGTTCCATAATCAGAGGCAAGGAGAATGGAAGTATAACTGACTACTTTCCATTACTCTGAAACCTCCAAGAACATAACGGCGACAAGCAAATTGGAAGCTGCAAATGCTTGCCCAACGTGCTAGATTGTTAGCCCTCTATGTTGGCTTGGTCTATAACTCATGAAAACACAAAATTATGATAGAGAAACCCAACATGTCCAAAAACTTAACATGATTTTCTTTATTAACTCTAGGGAAAAATCCTCCCAACCCAAAAATTCCACCTTTACAATGAAAAAGACTATCCCTTTTCAAGGCAAAAAGCTTTCATAAAATAATAAAAAGAATAAAATACAAAAAGATAAAAGTGGATCTAAGATCCACTTTTTCCTCCCAAAATAACTACCACTTTATTTATACTACTCTCACTTCAACTAAAAGCTACCTATCAACAAAAATAATACAAAAAAGGGAAGACGACCCCTTAACTAATCCTTTTATCCTCCCCAAAAGGTGGGAAAAATCGTGGAACTCCCTGTCTGCATGAAGCGGCTGCCAATTAAACTGTGGATCTGAGTTCCACATGGAGGAAAAACGTCGATGCATAGGTGTTCTGAAATTCCATGACAATATCCATCAATTTGATTCACGGGCCACTTTGGATTTTCCAAAAAAGAATGCCAATCCGCCATGAATGTTGAACCTACACGAATTTAACCTCAAAGATATGCAATTTGGCGTGAGAGATTTCTTTACAGCAACTGATAGGTTGCTCTGAGTGACCACGTCAAGATCCACCCCGATTGCCAGCCGAAGACGACCACCAAAACGGTGAATAGACTCTCCAATCGACGGCTACTGCAACTCAACGTGACATCTGGCGAGAGCAAAACGAAGCATGTTACCAAATCCCCATGGGGGTAATAAGTATATTTGGAACAACAATCATCGATAGTATAAGCTGATGCATGAGTTGTCTCTTTTAATGCCACACTTACTGCTGTTGGAAGAGAGTGAAGCATTAGAGGAATTTTGAGGTCTAAAATGGGCCTCCTAAGGAAAATAATAAAACAATAGTTAAAATAATAAAATAGCAATTAAAATAATATTTATTAATTTTGGAGGAAAAAAGAAAAAAAACTACTTTTGTGTTCGTATTTTCGACATATCTCCTTGTGTTTTTACTCAAATTTCAATCGAGAGAGCTCGTTGGATGCGAAATTTGATTCCGCATCCAACGAGTACCCACACTGCATACTTTTGACAGACCCCGCTACACCAAAAACAAGAAATACCTGAAAAAAACGTGATGATGATGCGCTACCCCAAAAACAAGAAATACCTGAAAAAAAACGTGATAATGACATAATCATCACGTTTTTTTTCAGGTATTTCTTGTTTTTGGGGTAGCGGGGTCCGTCAAAAGTATGCAGTGCATCATCATCACGTTTTTTTCAGGTATTTCTTGTTTTTGGGGTAGCGAGGTCCGTCAAAAGTATGCAGTGTGGGTACATCATCACGTTTTTTTCAGGTATTTCTTGTTTTTGGGGTAGCGGGGTCCGTCAAAAGTATGCAGTGTGGGTACTCGTTGGATGCAGAATCAAATTTCGCACGTTTTTTCAGGTATTTCTTGTTTTTGGGGTAGCGAGGTCCATCAAAAGTATGCAATGTGAGTTCTTGTAGGATGCAGAATCAAATTTCGCATCCAACGAGCTCTCCCGATCGAAATTTGAGCAAAAACACAACAAGATATGTCGAAAATACAAACAAATAAAAGTAGTTTTTTTTTATGACAAATATGTCAATGCAACCATTATGGTTGCCTCCTTTTATTGGAATTCTATTGGTTCTTGAATTCCAACTCACAAGAACTTATTGTTGGCGCGTTTTCTTATAAGGCTCGTTTTAGACCCCAAATTTTCTCTAATGAGATATGCTTCCCACAGCCTTCTATTATGATCAGAGGACGGAAAGTGTGTTCACCATGGCCCTTCCGCAGGATAAGAGGCCCAACTGTATCTGGCACCTTATCCAGTATCTGCATGCATGTGTCAATAACATCTGGAAATCCAGTCGCTATAGTTGCTCGCTGAATGCGAAGTCGAACATTGCGGGTTTGCCTGCGAAGACTTCTAAATGATTTTCCTAAATGCCGTGCCCATTCATGTGGCAAGCCTCCAGGTGTGAGCCATGTAGAAAAGTGTGATTGATCACCTTTGGCTGTAACTTTTGCTCGATAAAAGCGAGCAAGCTCCATAAGCATAGAAGATGGAAGTGGGAGCACTGAAACAAATTCAGTTAAGAACTGGTCTATCACATCTGGCCATAACATTTGATTCCATAATACTAGTACCCACTCTCCTAACTGGTTCAAGTTATATGCCTCTGCCACAATCAGTGCTTCCTGAAATAAACACTGTTGTAATATCCCAAATTAAGGAGATCTTGTTATTTTGTGCTATTGTATTGACTTGTGGATGTATTTGTTATTTGTTCAAGGTTTCTTGATGCTTACACTGTAAG
>LPNX010046908.1:60665-74650 GCA_001517045.1 Pseudotsuga menziesii
GTTGTTTCTTGATTGTTTCGTTGGATATGCATGTCAAGTTTCAAGTCTCATTCCACATCATATTTCTCATCACACATGGACCAAACTTGTCTTCACTTGCATTAATTATTCAATGTAAAAAAGGCAATTAACCATGCTAAATGAGGCAAATAACAGTGGTTTTGCACACATCCCCATTAGAAGAACAACTAAGAATGATTCACCCAGTAGGTACATATGACTGATAAATGATCTATTAAGATATTAAACACATGCCTGGAACAAATTGCAGATCTGATATATACTGTATATTGCTGCTCCCAGATATTAAGATGAATAACCTCCTGCTGTAGATGTCCTTGTTTGGTATAGCTTGATACTAGAGAAGATTATGACTTGCATGCAATTAAATATCAGCCCGCTGTTGAGTAATTTGGCCCAGCTAGATAGAAGACGCCTAGCAAGATAATGGATGGTACTTGTGAGGAAAATCACGCCTTCAACAAGGTAACTCTACTATAAATAATGGATTGACACCCTCCTTCTCACAATTCATCAATACACAGCAGATGGTAGCCTTCTCCAAGCAATCTAGGGCTTTAAACAATATTGCCCTTACATGTTTTGATGGCTGTAGCAGCTTGTAATAACCAGCACATTTGTGAATTTACTTCAATGGAAATGTGCTGCCTGATAACAATGCCCAGCTAGAAGGATAAGCACTCCAATGGACTGATCATGCCCCTCTTAGGTAAATGCAGACTTCTAAATTGTGAAGATGCCCTTCTCAATGCTTTAGTCTTCTTCCTTGTGTGAACACATGAGCCCTCCTTATGATACTGCTTTCATACAGATGTTATGCTTTAATAAATAGGTTGAGTTCCCTTCTTAACAGGCCTCTGCTCACTGTTGACTCACTGCCAACGGACTGGAACCTTGCCACAGCAATTTGCCGCACTCTTGAACTAGAATAGAACTGGTAGCGGTGGTCACGATTCCAAGAAAATCCCATGCAACTGCTAGTAGAGAGATAGTGGCTTCAACAGATGTTAAACGATTGCTGCCCCATACAGTGTGAATTCACGCTTATTCAAATAATTATGATGCCCTATTAATTATGGCCCGTTTACTTAGACTTCCAAGGAGTGCGCCCTCTTTAGATCAGGATACCTTCAATAATAAACCACTATGATAATAAGTCGGCTAGCTGCCAATGAACTTAATCTTTTGACCTAATAACTCAGCAATCTTTATCTTCTTTGAAGCACGGCGATAGATCTGGATGATCTATCCTCTTGCATTGACCGGAATAAGACTAGGACAGATGTTTCATTGCCGAAATCCTGTTAGCTGAAGACTCTGTCTCCAACCCCAATTGCTTTGCTGCACGCTGTGCTGCTATCCAAGGGCTCCCAAAATAATCATAATCAAAAGTGAAGTCTCCTCTTGCTTTCTCCTCTATTTTATAAAGTTCAACTGTGCAAAACCCTAACCTTTGACCTAATTAGGTCACTTTATCTTCTAATTTGCTGTTGACTTGCATGCATGTCACTTTATATTCTAATTTGTCGTTGACTTGCATGCATGCGGAGGGAGACTTAAATAGTGCATGCATCATTAAAATAACGCTGATGTCAAGTATGTCACTTTTAGGGTTTGCATGCATGTTACTTTTGGGAACATTACAACTGTTCAACAAGAGCTCGCCTTGCATTTGTCTCAGAACGATTAAGCCATATTGTGTCTAGCATTCGTATTTGGAGGGAAACCAACAATGCTTGTGCACAAGATCATCTTGCCTTCTTTCCTGAATCTATGCTTGAGTAAACTTTTGTTGCTTCTACATAGAACCGCATCATTTCTAACAACTCCTCACTCTGTTCTTTATCATGACGCTGAAGCCATTGATCTAAGGCCTTCTGTGCACATGATTCCAACAAAGCCCACATTTCATGTTTCATATCAAAATGATTGTATACCTGGCATGCATATTCCATCCCAACACTTGCCTGTAGATATCCATCAGAGAAAGGAATGTTGATAATGGCTACTTGCAGGCAAAGCACAATGCATATGTGTCATCCAAAATGCCAAATATTTACCCAGGTTGCTACAGGACTGCTGTTTATGAGCTTTATATAGCACTGATACCCTTGTTGCAAAGGAATTGATGGGTGCTTTTTACATGTCTGGCAGGTTTACAAAGATAAGATCAATCTGTATCACCACATTTTTATGATACTCGGGCCACATACATTCTCTGTCAAAACGATTGTTGATAGATAGTTGAGGGATAGCAGCCTTGTAATATGATCTCAATCTTATGTTGGTGCTGATATGATCTTTATTCTGATGATAACAATGTTATGGCAGAACCACATGCTGTTGTAGCTGAGACCTCGACCTCCTCAAAGTGCAGATGCATTTTGAGGGTTAACAAGGTATAAAGTACAAAAAAGTGCAGCACGTGCGAGATTCGTACAGTCCGTACCACACATGTGGAAAGTACAACAACAGAAGGGATTTCCAGTGAGCCGTCGAAGACTTGAGCAAATCAATTGTTCATTGTTAGTGCTCAAAAGTTCAGTGGTTACATAAGGACCAGTTGTGGTCCCTTTTTTTAATAAAATGCATGTTCATACCCCTTGGGGGCGTTGTAATAAATGATCTAACACGACAAACATTTTGTAAAGGACTTGTCTTCCTAGGATTCGGCTATCAATCCGATTATTCCAAGGTGTTTTTTCTCTTGTCAATTATGCAATGCTGAATAAGCGATCTATAATTTTCGAGGTTTTCACCGCTCCTCCAAAGTTGCATTTCTCGTCTTGGTGGTTAGGCCTTAGGAGGTTATTAAAGTTCATGTGTCGATGTATATAAGTGTGTTAGGCATTGTTTTTGAGTCCTACGGACATGTACTAGGTCCCCCAAGAGTTTCGTCTGATTTTTAGAAAAAATAATTTTTTCCGTTTTTTAAGCAATATTGTTAATGGTTTAAATGGAAAATTTCAAAATGTAAAAAAAGTGCGATTTGGAGCTTGTTTTTGGTGATGTTAGGCTCATTTTCAAGTTTAGAGCAGCATCTTTACCCCAATGGCCACTTTCACTATGTTTCGGGCAGCTAAAACACCCCGGAAGGCGTTATTTCGTTAACAAAGCACCGAAATGGCATTTAAATGCTAAATTCAGAGAAAATGCACTAAAGTCACAAATTAAAAAAAAAGACAAAAATCAATTAAATTTTGATTGGGATGACATGGAGGTGGGTCCCTCATGCCATGCGACCCACTTCAAAGCATAATGGCAAGTCAAACTATGGTTTAAAAGATAGTTACGAGTTATTAAGAGAAGAGGAGGGTGACATCAAAGTGAAAGCTCACGCTAGCATGTGAAGGTTGGATGTAAGTGGGATTGGGGTAGACCCCTCTCCACATAAATTATATTATTTTAAGCCATGGTGTATCGTGTATTTTTCCAATGTATGTGATTGGTTTCAAAAGGAAGTGGGTGACGTCAAGCTTAAACACTCACACTATGTTATGAGGGTTGCACTAAGAGTGGGTGAGGGTGGACCCCTCTCCATGCGCTGAATAAAAAACCATGGTTTATTTTATATCTTTTTTTTGGAGTGTGGCTATCGTGTGGTTTGAAAAATAATGAAGGATCACGTCACTCATCAATGCCATACAAATCATATGAGGATGAAATCTCTCACGCGTGGAGGGTCCGTACACTCACGTGGATGAAAGGGTAAGTCCATCTTCAGTGTTGGTGAGTGGTTGGTATGTGTTGGCAGTTGATAGTTGGTTGGTGGAGATTGGTGAGAGAGGTATCAATCACCTCTGCAATTCCTCTTTAGTTCAACTCAGTGAGACTCCTCTTCAGCTCTGTTCAATTCAGTTACACTCCGGGTTCATCTTCAGTATTGGTGAGGCCCCCCTGGATCTCTTCTTTTTCTATTTAAGCGAGGCCTTCTTGCTCATTTGGGGGTGGATGATTTTTGCAGAGAACCTTTGGTGAAAATATTGTAATGCTTGTTGCTTTCATGCCATTATTTAAATAAAGAAAGGCTTTGGAGGCTCATGTGGTGTGGTTCTTGGATACATATGCTTTGCTGAATGAAGTGATACAATTTCAACTTTTTCTCTTGCTTTGCTAATTTGTGGTTATTGATCAATGCTTTAGAGGGCTTACATAAGCACATAAGAATAGATATTTGTAGTCTCAAGTTATCTATTTACTTATTTACTCTTAGAGATCTAAAAGAGCATTGTCTTATTCAGTTATATCTCATGCTTTTTTTATTTCAATTAGTAGATGGTACATGATCTAATACCCATTTTTGCAAGTGTATGAGTTCTTTGTTTGCAGATCACTCCACTCTACTGAGTAAAAGGTTGAGCTAGTTTGCAACTCCTTTTCTTGGAGCCAAGTATAAAATTTCAACAACTATTTGCTAAGTGAGATCCAAGGTTGCTTCAAAGATTCAAGATCTGTGTGGTTCTACCTCTCGTATTTACCTTCAAAATCAAATTTCAACTCTTAAATTGGTTACTAAGTAAGGTTTGGATCTCAAGTTTCCCATTCTTCGCCAAACCTTGTGCTCCCAACTTTGCTTCTTGAGCTTGTTTCTTGTCTTTTCCCTTGCTTCCCTCTCTTTGCCTGCCTTTTCTTCACTACCTGCTTGTACTTTTTTGGTTGACTGTCCCAAACTTCTTTTCGTTGCTCTTTCTCTATCTTTCGCTACCCCTTACTTCCGTTTTTGTTTGGTTGCCCCTTACCTTTGTTGCTACTGCCCTCACCTCTGTTTGCCAACCTCCTTGTAGCCTTTTGTCCTCCTCCTTCTCTCGCCCTTGTTCATCTTGTCGCCCTCCTTTCTTTGCTTCTTGCCTTCTTCTCTCGCTTCCTAACTTCTTCGTTTGTTTTGCTTCTTCTTTTTCATCTTCCATTTTACTTCTAGTTCTTAGTTTAAACACTTAGCTAGTTCATACTTAGTTTCTTTTTAGAGCTTAATTTTAAATATTTTTTTTATTTCTTACTAACTCTTAACAAGTTAGTGTTCAAAGCTCTCATTTTCAAGAATATAGGAAGCTTCAACTCGAATCAAGAAAGCCCAAAGGCTAGAAGCAAACAAAGAGCAAAACGACAAACTCCTTGAAAAGCACTTCCCTCTTCTTTCATTGCCCCATCTCATATTGTGCTTTCAAGCGAAGACAAAAACATCAAAGCGTTGTAATAATTAATAAAGAGCAAGTGGGATAAAGGTTCTCACACCCCAGTTCCCCAATTTGGGGGAATCCTGTATCGTCCATTGTCTATTTTCGCACTTTATTTTGTTTTATACCTACACAATAAATTGTTAGAGTAAAATAGAAAAATTAGCTTCATCTTTTGAAAAAGTTTGCTAGATCTCAGTTTGCTATTGTAGTTTTGCTTCACTTTTCAAGTATTTTTATCTCATATAAATTGCTAAAAAGAACTCAAAGTCTCTTGAATCTCACTGAAAAGTGGATCAAGAGCACTCTCTATCGGAGAGGTTTTGCTTTTTGTCTTAGATTAGATTTCCTGATTTCATATAAATTGCTAAATAAAAAGAACATAAAATCTCTTGAATCTCACCGAAAGGTGGATCAAGAGTGCTCTCTGTCGGAGAATTTGTTGTTTAATTTTCATTTCATTTACTTTAGCATATTTTACCTTTTACTTTAGCATTTTTTAGTTTAGCATTTACTTTAGCTCCCTCCTGCCCTAGAATCAACCTCGGAAACAGATGTTCTATCTCGAACTGAAACTCTGAAGCCTGGGACTCAACCTAAGTCCCATCAACCTGCTCAACTGCACCATCACTTGACTGGCTGAGCTTCTTGCTAGTGCTCAGGAGAGAGTCACTCTCCTCTTCAAATCTATTAAATGCAGCATCATCCTCATCCTCCGACTCCAATAGCCATCCTCCTGCTCCTACTCCTGGTCATACAACATGCCCTCTCAGCACATATAATATGTCCCTACGATCTCCCACTAAGATGGTGGTACCAACTGGCTCATCTCTCCGATACAGGAAGATAGGACTAGATCTGATCATCATCCCATAGCCATCATCCTCAAAGGATGAAACTAAGAGTTTGCTTACTCTCATCCCAGGTACAAATAATACTCCATGTATTTCCAGGATCTCTTTGAGATCTAGTTGAAATCTAATAATTCCAACTCCTTAGATAGCAATCTAGGGACTATCAACCAGTGTTACAAATATCACCGATATATTGCAATGTTAGCTCACCAGCGATATATCGGCAATATATCACCCCGATATTTTCCCTATTTTTTTGGCGATTTTTTCCCGATTTTATCGCGATATTTGTCGATTTTATCACCACGATATTTGGCGATATTTGCCGATTTTTTCAAATATATTGTGATTTTTTTCTTTTTTGTATTTTTAAATATTTTTGTATTTTTTATTTTGCCAATATATTGTCGATGTTTGCCGGCATTTTCGCCGATAAATCCGATAATTTCTTATTGGACCCTTGGCGATATATTCGCCGACACGATATTTGTAACACTACTATCAACATCTGTCTGAATGAACTGTCTTGGCCCCAACATTGTGATCATCTGAAAAGAGTCATAAACTCCAGTCATATGTCTGGTTGCATCGCTGTCAACAACTCAGACGTGCTCAAAGGTAGAACTCCCTACACTGGAATCATTTGAGACAAGAGAAAACTCTTGCTCAAACTTCTTGGTATATTCTTCTACTGCTGCAGAGGCTACCACATCTCTTTCAGTCTTCACAATCTTTTTCTCAAGACATTTCGTGGCATAATGTCCTAACTGGCCACAATGATAACATTTGATTTGAATTAGATCTTTCTTCTTCTTGTTCTTGGATTTGGATGCAAGTGCCACAGTCTGCTCAGCATCCTCACTAGTTTGGCCAACCTGTGACCCATCTCGAATTTCCTCTTGAGTAAAATAATCCCACAATCTGGACCAACTTGGAAGTGTTTCTCTGCCCACAATACACTTCACAAAACCTCCCACTTCTTGGTGAAGCCCTTCAGGGCTATCCTCACCAATTTTGAATCAGGAATGGTTTCGCCTACTGTTGCCAACTCGTCCTTAACTTGTGTAACATGAGTCAAATAGGAGGCTACACCCTCATCTTTTTTCATTTTAATGTTGTGCAGCTTGTCTTTTAGGGCCGTCTTCCGGTTTTCGTTTTTTGTTTCGAACAACTTGGTGAATGTGTCCCACATTTCTTTAGCAATTTTCATTTATGATAAGTGTGGTATGAGATGATCTTTAACCCCATCCAAAATAATTCTATGGGCTTTGGCTTCAAGAGCTTCAAACTCCTCAAGCTCATCTTTATTTGTTGGCTTAATCATGACACTGTTAATAAAACTCCAACTCTAAGTTCTTTCAATACAGCAGTAATTCTTACCTTCCATGGAATGTAGTTGGATACTCCATCCAACCGATCCTCGTACCTAATGTTTATCATGGAAAATAACATGCAACAAAAAATTAACTGAAGACAAATCTAACACTTTTCTGAAACTTCAAAGAACACCTGCTAAACTTCTTTTTTAGTATGACTCTGTTAAACTGTGATCTGATACCATCAGCTCTGATACCATGAAGAAAATATGACTTAAGAAAATGAATTTACTCATTTACACATTCTGTCAAAGCTTTACAGAACCTAGGGTTTTAACTTAAATTATGGAAAGTAAAACCACACTTCTGAAATGTACTTCAAAAAACTCTATCAAATACTGAAACAATCTTTAAGCAAATGAACACAATGATTTTGGTCTAAGACCGAGCAAAACCCCAAATTGGGGAAAACCCTAGAAAGAAGATATTTCATTAAGAGAGATTTAGAAATATTTTTCTCCAACACAAAATATTTTTCTTTTGACCCATACTGACAAAATCATTCATCAAAACAACTGCAAATACCTCAAAAACTGTGCCAATCTGTTGTTGTACGAAATTGTTGTACTTTCCACACATGTGATACGAACTGTACGAATCTCACACGTGCTGCACTTTTTCTGTATTTTCTGCTTGCCTCAGGATTCGTGCTCAACAGCAATAAATGTTGTACAACCCTGTCAAAGAAAAACAACAGTATGAAATCTGCCTCGAAATCTGGGCCTTCACACATGCTGTACGGAATTGACAGGCTACATTAAATGTTGTTGTACTTGCCTCGATATTTGTGTTGCAAATTGTCTTGGGAAACGTGTCAGTCATCTAGGATTATTTTCTCTTTTAGTCTCAATTTCTTCTTCTTCTCCTCATTGATGGTGAGTTATCTTCATTTGTCCTCTCTCTTTGTTTTATACTTGGCTTTTGTAACTACCTTCATCAACTACCTAATCTAGGGTTGATATTTATTTACAAAATCAAGGGTCTACATTATAACTCACTTTTTAATAATTAAAAACTTTAATTATTAAATACATCATTTAAGTGTGACCCACTTTTCTTAAGTATAAAAACACATTCACTTTATTTATATAAACATCACTTTGTTACGTAAATACACAAGGACAAGTTTCTGGTCCTCTCATCACACTCATACCAAAAACATGGGAGGACCTTCGGAGTTAACTTTTCAACACATTGTGTATGCTCTTCCTACTTGTGAGATACCCAGAAGCAGTTGTAGATTCATTAAATCTTCACATTTTAATCCACTTTAACCATAAATAAAACACTCTCCCAAGAAAACCAACGATATTACGTCATTGATCGCTAGTAATCGAAAGTGGGCAAATTATGCCTGGGAACACGGGAACCACTGTACCGAGACCTTCAAAGCACAGTTAGACTACATCCTTGTTGGTGTAGTGTTGAACACCGCTTTAAAGACTCCGGACAACCCACATGTTCTTGTACGAAACCACTTAGACTATTATCCGGAAATATCTCCAGTACAAAAATGTATATCGTGGAGATCCCCTTCCCTTTTAATAATCAACTTCACCCCTAAAATTTAGAATAAAATTTACCAAAAACACTTGCAAAAATTTCTCAAGCACACCCAAGACTTGTATCAAGCATCCCAAGCACTACATTGACTCCATTTGGCATTGGTCTTATCAATTATTTATTTGCTTATTATATATCTGGAGCACTTGTTTTATCTATTTAATTCATATCATGCTATGGATGCTTTACTTTTAAATTATCATTATCAAGTGGTTGTGCATCTTTAATTATCTTGCAAGTACATAATTGGATCATTAAACTGTTATTGTAAATCTCCTTTAAAAACTCCTAAAAAACACCCATCCTCATCATACACCAAAAAAACATTTTAAAACACAAGAGCCTTAGAAACTCTTTGTAAGGTCTACCCCCCTTGGCTTATTTAAGAGTTTGTCCAAACGGAGGAGTCAAGATCAGGTGACAACACTTGACTCTTTCCTTGCCCCCAAGGTCACACCTTTCCCACTTGGGAAACAACTTTCGAAAGATTTCTACCGACGGTGTGCACATCAGCCGGTGTAATGTTCCGTTTTTGATAAAAAGGGGATAACTAAGGACTAATAACACTAGGAGCAGAAAGGTACATCAATTCAGTATTATTAAGTCATCAGTGTAGAAAGAAGGCCATCAGAGTTCATATCCTAAAGCATGCAGGCCTTATTTATTCAGTATTAAAGTCAACTTGAAATTAGAATTGCATGCATGCAAAAGTGAGCATAAACCCTAAAAGTGACATGCAAACCCTAAAAGTGCATAAGGATCTATTTAAGAAGGGTTATGGGACTAAAGTAGATATCTGTTGTTATTGTTGATTGATTTTGGAGTTTCGAGCAGTAGCACAGTGTGCAGCCGTGACAGTTGGGGTTCAGGACGGTGTCTTCAGCTAGCGAGGGTTCGGTAGTGAGATATATGCCCTAGTCTCTTATTGGGATAGATCATCCATGTTTATCCATTGCATTCTGTTACCAACTTATTTGTACAATAGTTGGATTATCTGAAGAGCCGCCATTTGACAAACATGATGAATGTTTGTGTTCCAGTGTATCAAATGATCCGCCCTTTGTGCCTAGCTAGTTTTGGCTAGTCAGTTTTTATTTTCAGTAATTATGACCATGGTCCCACGGGGTTTGTAATAAAGTGTGCTAGTAGGGGTTTGAGTGGTTCGGTCCCCTAAGACGTAGAATTTCAACTAAGGTATTCCAGGGAGTTTTTTGCCCTTGTGAATTATGCTTTGCCTATAGCCGAGTATAATCGATGAGGCTTTCTCTCGCTTCCTCCAGAGCTGGAATGCCCGATTTTGAATTCTGGGGCTTGGGGGGTTATTAGAGCCCAACTGAAGTGTATGAATCTATTAGACACTATTAGAATAGATTATGGTCATGTCCTAAGTCACTAGGACCCTCAGAAAAAAATTTGAAATTTTTTTACAGGGCACGTCAAATTTTGGATTTTTTAATTTTTTAATTTTTCCTATGTTTTTAATTAAATTTTTCCATAATTTAAATGGAAAAATTCAAATTGTAATAAGTCAGCCATCCAGGATCAGATTTCAGTGTTAGGGTTTTAGCCTTCTCTCATTGTATAAGAAGAGGCTCTTTTGAGCTCTTCTGTGTGGAACTTTTGTGGTAGAATTACTCTGAAAAAATTGTATCAAGCTTTGCTTTGAATTGTTAATAAGAATTTCGACTTTGAAGGTCTATGAGCTCTTTGCATGTGGTAAACATCTCATGGTTGAGGTGATAATGTCTCTAACCCTTGTCTTTTAAATACTTTGAATGAGATCAATTATTTTGTTAAGCTCAAGCGGGCCACTGTTGGCACAGTAGAATAATCATTTATCGTTTCAAGTTGGTTATTTATGCAAGGTAAATTAGAATCTTGATGAATATGAGTAGTTAGTTATACAGAATGTTGATCTTGATTTAATTCTCTTAGCATACTTTCATATGATTTGATCTCACTTTTGTATTCAGTTTTGGTGTTATCAGGCTTCACATATTGAAGAAGGGTGTGAGTTCAGCTACATCTATCCCAAGCTTCAAGCAACCCATTTTGTTTAACACTTTGTAATTGCAGGACCTACAGGGATCGTCTTCTTTTCATACAAAAGAAAGTCGGGAGTTTCTCTTCCTCTCTTGTGTTCCATCCACAAGAAATCCTTCCTTTGTTACCCTTTTCTTTATTTTGTTTTGCATTGCTTAAGAATTAGATCCATTCTTTCACTATCAATATTTAGATCTATCTTCCTTTAGGCTTTGTTAGATCTAATCACTGAAGGGATTTATGATTCATTAAATCTAGGAAAAGGCTTTGTACTTTGCATGCAAGAATTTTCAAAATTTTTCGAAGTACAAAACATTTTTCCAAATTTTTTTATTCTTGCATTGTCTTTCCCATCACTTTTAAGTATTATTAGCTCTCTGATTTTTTTACTTTTGTGACAGGTTAAGCGGAAGTGCTAGTAGAAAATTGAAGATTCAAACTTCAAAAAAGACTCATAATTCCCTCTTCTTCATTCTCCTTTCTACGACTTGCTCCAAAAGCCTTCCAAAGATAGGAAAAAAGGCAAAAAGCATAAAAAAAAAGGCATTGTAAAAGAATTAATAAAAAAGCAAGTGGGATAAAGGCTCCCACACTCCACTTCCCCCATTTGGGGGAAGCCTGTATCGCCATTGTCCATATTTCATTCTCTTTACTTTGCTTTATACCTGCAATAAGTAAAATGGTGAAAGTAGAATAGGGATAATTAACTTCAATTTGTTGAAAGGTTTAGTTAGATTTGATTTCATTAGTATATTCTTGCTAGTTTCCTCTTATTTTTATGCAATCTGTTTTCATGCTAGATTAGACTTTGATTTTATTTTTGCTTGCATAAAAGTCATCAAAAAATGAAAATTTGTTTAATTAGTTGCTAGTTAGTGGTTTTTATTTCATTGAAAAGATTAAATCAAAAAAGGAACCAAAATCTCTTGAATCTCACCATCAGGTAGATCAAGAGTGCTCTCTGTCGGAGAGTTCATTAAATTTTGTTGTTATTTCATGTACCTTTGCTTCATTGTAATTTAACTAATTGATTTCTAAGTCTCTTGAACTTGTCGGAATCCAAGTCAAGAGCACTCTCTATCGGAGAGCATTCTCACTGCATTTCCTTGCATCAAGCATATAGTTTAGCTAAGACTCTTGAACTTCTGTCATAAGACAAAGTCAAGAGCGCTCTCTGTCGGAGGGTTTTTAATTAATTCTTTAATAAAATTTTGCAACTCACATTCCCCCCTAATTAATTTACTTCATTGATTATCCTTCACCTAGTATGCTCTGCCGACTTCATAGTTGGGCTCGTACTCGGAAATTAACCTGCAGTATATAAGCATTCTAGTTGAAATCAGAAGGGCAGAATGTCAACTTGGTAGGATTATTCCTTGTGATGGTGCTTATGGACAAGGTACTTTTCTGGGGTTGGATTGGAGAGAGATTAAGAGTTGGTGTCCTATTGAGTGGGCGATTCTTGGGAAGACATTCCTAGCCAAGGGTATAGTCCCACAAGAGCCTTCAGATATTTGGGATGAAATATGCACAAGTTTGCATTGGGATCCAGGTGGAAGACCTTATGAGGGATGGATACAGTGTTTACTGATGGCGTTACTTGGGAGTCTACATGATGCTCCTTGTGTCGATACTACGCAGGGTAGCGGTGGATGCATTTTTACCTCTGCAATTCTCAAATTGATTTGGGACCCTGGGATCATAGTGACTGACAATTTAGTGATTGCTAGAAGATGCTTTCAAGAGGTCTATTGTGATGGTACCTCGTTTACAACCTGGTTAGTTACTCTACTTATAGGAGGCTTCCATGGGTTATCTTGTGATGGTACCATGTAGTGTTGTGCTTTGCGCAGAGGGTGCTACAAATCTCTTAGGATAATTTGGGACCCTGGGATCATCCCCGGATTCAGTTGGTTTAGTTTGATTGATTGTGGAGTTGCGTTGGCATTGCTTGAGGACAAGCAATCTTTGGCGAGGGAGGACTATAATGTTCCATTTTTTATAAAAAGGGAATAACTGAGGACTGATGGCACTAGGAGCAGAAAGGTACATCAATTCAGTATTATTAAGTTATTAGTGTAGAAAGAAGGCCATCAAAATTCATATCCTAAAGCATGCGGAGCATGCAGGCCTTATTTATTCAGTATTAAAGTCATCTTGAAATTAGAATTGCATGCATGCAAAAGTGAGCATAAACCCTAAAAGTGACATGCAAACCCTAAAAGTGCATAAGGATCTATTGAAGAAGGGTTATGGGACTAAAGGAGATATCTATTGTTATTGTTGATTGATTTTGGAGTTTCGAGCAGCAGCACAGGGTGCAGCCGCGACAGTTGCGGTTGGAGACGGTGTCTTCAGCTAGCGAGGGTTCAGCAATGAGATATATGCCCTAGTCTCTTACTGGGATAAATCATCCAGGTTTATCCATTGCATCCATCATATACCACAGTATTCGGAGATCCAGCATATTCCGAAGGGTTATTAGCAGATCCACGTTTTGCAGCCAGAAGTAGTAGGAAAAACACAGAAGGATTCGTTGGGACCACAAAACCCAGTC
The DNA here is from genome assembly GCA_001517045.1 of Pseudotsuga menziesii. Lineage (NCBI taxonomy): Eukaryota > Viridiplantae > Streptophyta > Pinopsida > Pinales > Pinaceae > Pseudotsuga > Pseudotsuga menziesii. Next base: position 74,254 of record LPNX010046908.1, read on the forward strand.
TTCATTCGCATGTCAGCTTCCTCTTTCTCCGCAGGCCTATCCCACGGTATGCAATGATTATCTGCCATTAGTTTGCTCACCTGGAGCAGCTATCAGCCAAACAGATCAGTTGGGGGCGTGAGCAGCAGAACTGCTAATCAATTCGCTAGGGCACTTGGAGGCAACCAAACCTCTGCATGTGCCAGGCCATCTCTCCGGCATCAGTAGACGGACCAGCTCAGAAAGTTTCAGCCCGAACGGCCCTCTCCTCCTACAAAAACGTCACCTTCAGTCTAGAGGATTTTTACGGTACTACGAGGCGGTAACACCGGAGGAAAAGAGCATTATTAGACCACCCATCTGGATCCTTATGCATGCAGCTATCTCTGGAGTCATTATCAGCCAGAATATCAGTGGT
>LPNX010046908.1:83031-119306 GCA_001517045.1 Pseudotsuga menziesii
TACAGCGAATCCGGTTTCTTAGGTTACAAGTATTTCCTTTCAGTTTCGCAAACTCTTGTGGTGGCATCTTTAATTCATTTGATTAAGTGATCATATTGTTTAGTAATCTGTAGATCTTGTGTAACACAATTGATTCACTTTGTTTCAACAATTTTTTGGGTAATAGCTTAATAATTGTTCCATTTATGCAATCTGTTCATAACATCTAAATTGTGGGTTAATTAATCTAGGTTTCAATTTTATTTGTAAATTTGTAAAGTTGTAATTTATCCTTCGACTCCATTTGTTAATAGGCACTGGTCTTCATTTATCTCAAGGTCTGCTTGTCATTAAAAGGAAATCTTTGCATTTGCATGATGCTTGTCATTCCTTAGATAGTATAAAGTCCTAGCCTCACAATCTTAATAAAAGATCCCTTTAACTAGTAGTTAATAAATATGGAACTTAGTCTTCCGTAGGGACTTCCCCCCTTGGCTCTGTTGGGATCTTGCCTAAACGGAGGAGTTGTGGACTGTGGTGACAGTGGTCCCCAGCTCTCGCTTGCCCCCAAGGACACACATAGCAGGTTGTGACTTTCCTGTTCCTTAAAGTGTGTATTAGGCGGCAACAGGTTCATTTACAAGTTCACTCAGTGTTCAAAACTTCTTACTCAAATCACTTTATTTTCATACTCAAAATACTCTCTATCTATTCTGTAGATGCCACATTTGTACATAGTTTACAATTACTTTTACACACAGTCCTCGATCAATCCTATCCTTTATGCTGCATACTTCTCTGTATCTGACAAAATTGACGCCTACTACATAAACCCAATTCTGCAGTTCTTCATGAGTGTAATTACTGTTCAAGGTATGGTTTACTCAATTTTGTCTCTCTCTGCAATCTTTGGTAAACATTTGTTCCATATGTCGTATTAAGTCACAGGTACGAACACATTGATGCACATTTTCTTACAGAGACGGGTTGGCTACAAATGTGTTGAGGTTCAACCTAAATATGCCCTAAAATCCACATACAGAGACACAACCACTATCCCAATGAATAAGCAAGAGGGCAAACTACGATCTGCGATCTGGATTCAAATATGAAGAGAGTCTTCATCTACCATCAAACTCTGGGTTCTTCAATCCCTTGCACTCAACCTGCAAATACTGACCATACAATCTCATATGCAATTCAGAGCACACCAACAGTCTCCATCTTCTTATTCTTTTGATTTCGGATTGAACTCATTCTTATGCAAAATCCCAAACACTTCCTCTCTTCGATCCGCGACGTACTAGATCTCCTTTGATTTCTCCCATGATTTCTCTAGTTGTCACAGCCTTTTCTAGTCAACGATTCGATCTCAAGAGATACACGAATCCATATGAAAGTGGACTGACTTTCCTTCAAACCTCAATGATATTCACAGCCCTTAAACTGGTAACTCGGCCTCTCTCTCATAAGCTCGCGGCCCTCTCCCACAAGATTTCGGTCTCCTCTTCCTGCAACTCGGCACCATACACGAACTATAATGAATTCGAACCACCGAAATTTCTCAGTCTCAAAGTCTGCTGCAAAACATCCAAAAACCATCGAATTCTCTTCACTGGATTATGTTTAAATGATCCTTCAACGCTGAATCTGCTGGTGGTAAAGAAAACGAGCCCTAGATCAGTTCAAAAATTGAACTGTCACCATACAAAATTTAACCCGCTGATCCTCTGCTGAAAAATCAGAGATCTATGCTACTCAACTGAATTTCATTGCTCCTTTACAGAAATTTCCAGAGTCTGCTGCTTTTCTCCTCAGTGCTCTACCGAAAATTTCCACCCAGCGAATTTCTTGCCTCAATAAAAATCGAGCTCAGCCTGCTCCATAAAAGGGTTAAAAACAAGAATCTTCAAATACAAAAGGAACTGGAAACCCTAGATCAAAAACACAGAGCTGTATACACACTTCTCCACACAAAAAAAAATCCAGTCTATAGCCCACGAATTTCCTCGGAGATCTTCTTCAGCCAGGCTGCGAATTTCCTCAGAGTTGTCCCGAAATTTCCACACACACTGCTCCTTCAGCCAACGAGCTACTCCCCCACGAAAATTTCGACACACTAAAATGAAATCGTGATGGGGTATTTATACCCATTTTTCACCACGTTTTGCTGAGCCGACCTATGTATTTTTTTAATTAATTTGGAGCCGACTTCATAATTTTTTTTTTATTGGCCCGACATCCTATTTTAATTTAAATATCTGAGCCGACTTTTTATTTATGGGCCGACATAACAATTTGATTTTTAATTAAATGGAGCCATCATTTTGCACATTGATTAATTCATTGAGTGAAGGTTGTTAATTGATTGAGGATACTTCTATGCAAGACCCTGGCTTAGCCATCATAATCAAAGACAGGGGCTCCATGGCCTTCATGGGCATCAATGATAACTGAAAGAGCTCCACACACGCTTGTCCACTACAAAAGGCAATAGTGGCTCCACGGCCTTCATGGGCATCAATGATAACTGGAAGAGCCAAGCCACATGCTGGCATCAATGACAACTTTATCAACAGTGATATCTTTGAAACCCAGCTCTTTTTGAAGAAGATTGTTTTGAGCAGAATGAGGAGTGTCGCCAGGGACTTGATACCAATGATGAGGCATATCTCATATCTGATATAGATGGCGATGATGAATATTGGACTTTTATTGAAAATCCAACCTATGATACTTTTGAAAATATTTCTGAGAATCCCATCTATGATATGTCCAGCGATGGGAGTGTTTAGTCTGAGACTTAAGAAAGTTGTAAAGAAGAACAGTCAGAGTTTTCATATGATCGGTCAGAGCTGTATGAGTATTTATAATGAGGACTTGGAGAAGTAGTGCAGTGAAGAATCAGATTGGCTGCAACTTGCTAAATATTTTTCTTAGTTGTCACCTTTGCATATAGAGGTTCCTTATGATTTGGAGCAGTTTGGGGCTTACATATAGAGTTATCAGCAGATAAGCCCTTTCGATGAGTATGATGATCTGCATCATCATGCGAATTTGTACATAACTCCTACCCAATCTTGGATAGAAGAAGCCTGCAAGATGACTTGCCAGTTGTGGAAACAGTTCAGTAAGGTTTTACATGCCTATGATTTCTCATCCAACCCTCCCATCTTGAATATTCATGCAGGTTTGCATTTTCTGAAAAATATGTTCCTACTTTGGCTGGTAACCAAAGACAAGGCAAAGCTCAATTATATTAATGAAATTCTTAGGTGGCTACATTGGATTTTCGATTACACCAAACCTTTTATGTTATGTTTAGAGTAGGAAAATAAGCTCCTTAAAGTGAGCATTTACTTTTCGCATTTTCCTTCTGTACTTGTGAATAAATAAATTTTTAGTTAGGTTGTCATTCCTTTGAATAAAGCAACTTATGGTTTATTTAGTTTTATATAAAACTTGTGCTACTAAGGTTTTCTTGTCAAGTTGAGATTTTTTTACAGATTATAAGGAATCAGAGATTTTGGTGTTCTCGTATGCTCTCCTTGCCTAAGAGACTAGATCAAGCACACGTCTCGCAGTTGGAGCCAAATGTTATCACCTACAGTTAAACTTAGGGGATTTCCAGTGAGCTGCCAAAGTGTTGAACAAATCAATTGTTCATTGTCAGTGCTCTAAAGTTTCATGGTTACATAAGGACCAGTTGTGGTCCCTTTTTTTAATAAAATGCATGTTCATACCCCCTGAGGGCATTGTAATAAATGCTTTCACACGACAAACATTTTGTAAAGGACTTGGCTTCCTAGGACTGGGCTATCAATCTGATTATTCTAAGGTGTTTTTTCCCTTGTCAATTATGCAATGCTAAATAAGTGATGTATAATTTTCGAGTTTTTCACTGCTCTTCTAAAGCTGGAATTTTCTGTTGACTAAATTGTCATTGATGCCAACAGGTGTGTGTTAGTGTGTCTTGGTGCCCCTTGAGGAGTCTCGGAGGGTTGAATAAGTGTCAGTGTCAAAGGAGACCTTTTGACTTTGTCCAAGCCCAAGTCTGAAGCTCTTGGAGCCCTTGGGACAATGGCAAAAGCCCTAATGACAAAAGGAAAGACCTTCTAACAAATATTAATAAAGTTAAAATAATAAGCTTAATATTTGACCTACCTTTGAAGCACCTTTAGTCACCCTTAAAACCTTGTTGAAAACATCTTTTATAATTCAATAAATTATTTAAAGGTTGGGAAATATATAAAAAACAAAAAATGGTTTAAATATTAAAACGTTTTAATGAATAAAACACTTTTTATTAATTAATAAAACCTTCAATCAGCCCTTTAAACATGACATTTAATATTAAATAAATAAAATATTTTTTAAGGAGTCGGCCCCAACAATTGTTCTAGTATTAAAATGTTTTTAATTAAACTAATAACCTTCAGCAGGTCGGCCCTAGCCCTCACCATAATGTGTATTAATACACAAACTTATTGTCATATTTAACATCAACGAATTGGTAGCTGGACTGTTTCTTTTTACTTGACGGAGACAAATTTCGGAGCAGCAGTCCCTTATGATTTCAGACTATTTTCTATTCCTCCTTCACTGGGTTACGAACTGAGATTTTTCTTTTTCGTTGATCTGAGGTATAATGCACGGGACTGAAGAAAATTTCGTGGGCAGCACAGGAAGGAAAAACGCAGTCACATATTTTTTATTTTGATGATTGCTTTTGGGGAGTGTTTAGACTGAGATTTCGCTGGTCTGATTTTTCGTAGGCAGCAGAGGTAGCAAAACAACAGTCAATTCTTTTTGTTACAGCAGTAAACTGAAATTCGTGGCGAACAGTCCAAGGAACCAGCAACAGTTATCTGAGTCTTTTTGTGGATTTGCTTGGTGTTAAAACACAGCAGAACAGTCTTGAACTTTTCCCTTCTTACCGTCTGAATTTATGAGGTTGAATAGACCTAAATTTTGATGACATCTTTGGGGTTGAACAATCTCGAAATTACCTCTTCCAGACACATACACAGATGCTATAATGAACAGTGTTTGAGCTTTCCACAGTCACGAAGTGAAGTCTTCCTCAACAGTTCCGAATTTGATAAAGTTTATACAGTCTGAACTTGATTAAGATGAACAGTCCGAGCTCTGTTTGAAGATACACGGGGTCACTCACACTCAGCCTAGTTTTTGACAAATACATTGCTGACCCAAGTTTTCCTGAGATGAACAGTATCTTTCTTTTGCAAGCCTGTGTTGGGGTTACAGCAGCATACCCGAGTTTTCTCCAGAAGTGAGTTTGTCTTATCTTATTACAGCAAGACAGTTCCAAGTTCTTGAAGGATTGCACTAGCATGTGTATTTGGAAACCCTCGTACTGAAGGAACTCGCTGGTGCTAGACAAAGGTTTAATTTGTTGGAGAGCAGAAAGCATCCAAACTCTTCCACAGAAATTCGAGTTGATACAGCTGCCAAGTTTTTGGAAGGAAAGATTGGAAAGACCAGCCCTCAAACGTATGTTGGGTAACATTCAAATCTTGCCAGTGTTGGAGATTGGTGCAAGCTCACTGGTGACATTGAGGTATGTGCAAATAATAGTATTTTGTGAATGTGTACATGTGGAAAAATAGTGATATGTGAACAGTAGTATATATATATATGTACAAGTATAGAAGTGTGGTATGCATAGTGATATAGTGTCAAATGATGAACTATGAGCATATGTAAAGGATACAGCAGTATGTGTGTCTGCAAGAGTGAATGTACAGAAAGTATACAAGGGAATGCATATTCAGTATTCAGTCAAAGGTGTGAACTGTGTTATGTTCATATGAGTGTACAATGAAATGTACAAGTGATAAGTAAACTGTGCGCGACTAGTGTGTGGGCAGCATGTGCAAAAACAGTGAATGTAGTGTGTGAACAGTTTGCATTATGCAAACAGTGGTTTGTTTTTTTTGTGATGATACTCTTCCATGCTATGTTGCACAGTCTGCTATACACAAATTAGATGATACATGCTTTGATGATGATGACATGACGCATGCCATGGTGTGATGCCATACTTCTTTGCACTATGATGAGTACTTATTACATACATATTTGCACATACTAGATGATAGTACTTACTGATTCATGATGGTTCATACTTGATGACATTGACGCAAACTCTATGATGATGCATGTCTGATAATTGTGTATAGAGCGGTGTGTGTGTCAGTGATAAGGCTGACTTGGCAGTAAACAGTGAACAGAGGTTATCAGCAGGAGGAAGTTCTACACATAGCACAGATCTGTTGAAGGGACAAGCAAGTAACCAGCAGTGATGATGAGCAGCTTGATCAGCAGCGTTTATGTTTGATATGACAGCGATGACATGGGCAGAAAGATGATTTGACAGTGACTATAGTGCAGAGAATATCAGCAGCAGAGTTTGGTGTGTGACAGGTCCACAGGTTCGACAATCTTCCTCTTATTAGGGTGGCAGGACGGGGCAAGGAAAGGAGGTCGTAGCCTTCTTCCGGTGGAAGCCGGAAAACTAGGGAGTGGTAGCTTCCTTCAGGTCGCAGCCTGTAAATCAGGGGGTCGTAGCCTCCTTCCAGTTGAAGCTGGAAAATTGAAGTCTATATAATAAGGGAGTTGTTCTTTTCATCCAGTTATTTCTGAACAACTATTATTAAAAAGGCTTCCGTGGTTTTACCCCCAGAACTTGGGTTTCCACGTAAAAAAACTGTTGTGTACTGTGCATCTTGCTGTCTTTATACATATTGATGTTGTGCTGTGATTGGTGATCAGCAACCTGCTTTTGATTAAAATTTTAAATAGTACAAATACTGATTCACCCCCCTCTCAGTATTTCAACATTTTCGTCTTGGTGGTTAGGCCTTAGGAGGTTATTAAAATTCATGTGTTGATATATATAAGTGTGTTAGGCGTTTTTTTTTTAGTCGTATGGACATGTACTAGGACCCCTAGAATTTCGTCTGATTCCGAGAAAAAATCATTTTTTCTGTTTTTTAAACCATTTTTAATGGTTTAAATGGAAAATTTCAAAATGTAAAAAAGTGTGATCCACAGTCTGTTTTTGGCGTGGTTGGGCTCATTTTCAAGCTCAGAGCAGCATCTTTACCCCAATGGCCACTTTCACTATGTTTCGGGCAACTAAAACACGCAGGAAGGCGTTATTTGGCTAACAAAGCACCGAAATGGCATTTAAATGTTATATTCTGAGAAAATGCACTAAAGTCATAAATTTAAAAAAACACAAAAATCAATTAAATTTTGATTGGGATGACATGGAGGTGGGTCCCTCATGCCATGCGACCCACTTCAATGCATAACGGCAAGTCAAACTATGGTGTAAAAGATAGTTACGAGTTATTAAGAGAAGAGGAGGGTGACGTCAAAGTGAAAGCTAATGCTAGCATGTGAAGGTTGAATGTGAGTGGGATTGGGGTGGACCCCTCTCCACATAAATTATATTATTTATGGTGCATCGTGTATTTTTCCAATGTATGCGATTGGTTTCAAAAGGAAGTGGATGACGTCAAGCTTCAACACTCCCACTATGTTATGATGGTTGCGCTAAGAGTGGGTGAGGGTGGACCCCTCCCCATGCATTGAATAAAAAAACATGGTTTATTTTATATCTTTTTTTGGAGAGTGGTTTGAAAAACAATGAAGGATCACGTCACTCATCAATGGCGTACAAATCATATGAGGATGAAATCTCTCGCACGTGGAGGGTCCGTACACTCACGAGTCACGTGGAGGAAAGGGTAAGTCCATCTTCAATGTTGGTGAGTGGTTGGTATGTGTTGGCAGTTGGTAGTTGGTTGGTGGAGATTGGTGAGAGAGGTGTTAATCACCTCTGCAGTTCGACTCAGTAAGACTCCTCTTCAACTCATGTGGTTCTTGGATGCATATGCTTTGGTGAATGAGGTGATACAATTTCAAATTTTTCTCTTGCTTTGCTAATTTGTGGTTATTGATCAATGCTTTAGAGGGCTTAAATAAGCACATAAGAATAGATATTTGTAGTCTCAAGTTATCTATTTACCCATTTACTCTTAGAAATCTAAAAGAGCATTGTCTTATTCAGTTGTATCTCATGCTTTTTTTATTTCAATTAGTAGACGATACATGATCTAATACCCATTTTTGCAAGTGTATGAGTTCTTTGTTTGCAGATCACTTCACTCTACTGAGGAAAAGGTTGATCTAGTTTGCATCTCCTTTTCTTGGAGCGCCAACTATAAAATTTCAACAACTATTTGCTAAGAGAGATCCAAGGTTGCTTCAAAGATTCAAGATCTAAGTGGTTCTACCTCTCTTATTCACCTTTAAAATCAAATTTCAACTCTTAAATTGGCTAAAAGTAAGGTTTGGATCTCAAGTTTTCCATTCTTCGCCAAACCTTTTGCTCTTGACTTTGCTTCTTGAGCTTGTTTCTTGTCTTTTCGCTTGCTTCCCTCTCTTTCGTTGCCTTCTCTTCGCTACCTGCTTGTCTTTTTTGGTTGACTGTCCCAAACTTGTTTTCGCTGCTCTTTCTCTATCTTTCGCTGTCGCTTACTTCCATTTTTGTTTGGCTGCCCCTTACCTTTGTTGTTTCTGCCCTCACCTCTGTTTGTCGGCCTCCTTGTAGCCTTGTTTCCTCCTCCTACTATCGCCCTTGTTGATATACTCGCCTTCCTTTCTTTGCTTCTTGCCTTCTTCTCTCGCTTCCTAACTTCTTCCTTTGTTTTGCTTCTTCTTTTTCATCCTCCATTTTACTTCTAGTTCTTAGTTTAAACACTTAGCTAGTTCATACTTAGTTTCTTTTTAGAGCCTAGTTTTAGATCTTTTTTTTATTATTTTTTACTAACTCTTAACAAGTTAGTGTTCAAAGCTCTCATTTTCAGGAATAAACAAACTACTTGAAAAACACTTCCCTTTTCTTTCATTCCCCATCTCATATTGTGCTTTTAAGCGAAGACAAAAACATCAAAGCGTTGTAAATTGTAATAATTAATAAAGAGAAAGTGGGATAAAGGCTCCCACACCCCACTTCCCCCATTTGGGGGAAGCCTGTATCGTCCGTTGTCTATTTTCGCAATTTACTTTGCTTTATACCTGCACAATAAATTGTTAGAGTAGAATAGAAAAAGTTAGTTTTATCTCTTGAAAAAGTTTGCTAGATCTAGGTTTGCTAGTGTAGTTTTGCTTCACTTTTCAAGTATTTTTATCTCATATAAATTGCTAAAAAGAACTCAATGTCTCTTGAATCTCACTGAAAAGTGGATCAAGAGCACTCTCTATCAGAGAGGTTTTTCTTTTAGTCTTAGATTAGATTTCATGTTTTCATATAAATTGCTAAATAAAAATAACTTAAAATCTCTTGAATCTAACTGAAAGGTGGATCAAGAGTGCTCTGTTGAATTATTGTGACTTTGAAGAATATTCTAAATATATTTTAGTGGTCCCCGATGCTCCTATCGGGAGAATCACTTGTATTTCTTTGTACCCCAATGTTCCTAATCAGGAGAATTAATAAGAGTCATGAGGAAGTCCCCTACGTGCAAGTCGGGTCATTAGTACCCTAGTTGTGGTTACTCGAGCCTACATAACTAAGTCTAATATTAATTGAACGGAAAAATATAAATAGAGGTGAGGTGCTTCTAATTTTGAACACACTCACACTCACTTGTGTAGCCCATAAGAGAGAGAGAGAAAGAGCAATAGCTGGAGAACGAGGAGGATCAGTCTTTTTGGGTTTTACCTTTTATCTTTTTGGGGCATCTATATTGAGGAAGCTTTTGCTGGGTTTTTCCCTTTAGGGTTTTCCCAAGATAAATCTCTGTTGTTCTTGTGATACTGTTTCTTTTAGTGATCCTGTCTATATGCTTTTGTTATGAAATTGAAATTAAATGCTGATAATCTAGCCTAGCATATGGAATTTTAACATGGTATCAGAGCTAGCCTAAATAGGACAACTTTCACAAGGTGAAAAAGCCCTCTCCCCGGAAGAAATTAGGGTTTCGGGAAAAATTTTGATTTTCGGAAAACTGCTTGCATAGAAAGTTGCGCCCTCCCAGAGCGCATCTATTGAGCCTAGAATTGAGGTTTTTGGGTAAGTGAGTCTTTGGGAAAGTCAAACCCTAGTTTGATAGCTGTACTAAAAAACTGAAGAATCAGAAAACAGCTGGAAGCTGCAGAGCTGAATCTCGCAAGTCTGATTTGAAATGTGAATACTTGAGATCTCCAGAAACCAAGCACACCAGTCAACTCGCCTCAGTCAAGCGCATCTCCTGGTAAGTTTAGTTTCTCATTCCGCGGAATTTCAATTTTTTGTGATTTTCTGACAAGATGGCCCCAAGCACTCAGCTTGAGGACAAGCTAGAAGGCATAGAGAATTTTCGAGCATGGAAATACAGGATTGGTCTCATTCTCCAAGAGAATGATCTTGATAAGTATATCAAAGAGGAAGTTGCAGAACCTGAAGAAGCTAAAGCTAAGGAGAAGCACGAGAAGGATATGATTAGGGCACAAAGGATTATTGTTGACTCTATCCAGGATCACTTGATCCCTCAAGTGCCATCCAAGAAGACTCCAAAAGAAATGTATGATGCCCTATCCAGAATGTATGAAGGTAGAAACATCAACAGAAAGATGAATCTAAGAGCTCAACTGAAGAGCACCAAGATAAGTCATGGAGAATCCATCCAGGACTACTTCACAAGGGTTCTCAAATCAAAGAACAACTAGAAGCCATTGGAGACAAACTTGACGAAGATGAGATGGTTATGATTGCTCTCAATGGTCTCACTAGACCCTGGGAGTCATTCATCCAGATGATGTGTGCCAGGAAAGAAAGCATGAAGTTTGATGTTGTATGGGAAGACTGCATTCAAGAGGAGACTAGAGTGGCAAATAGAGAATCTCTACTGTAGGAGGATGATCAAGCCCTAGCCACTCATAGCAAGAGAAGAAGAAGTCAACCCAACTTCAAGAAGGGAAACAAGAGGGAGCATCAACCTCCCAGGAAGTTCCAGAAGACAAGAGAAAGTCTCCCCGATAGGGACTACTCCAGCTTTCAATGTTTTCATTATGATAAGATAGGACACATTGCCAAAAATTGTCCTATGAAGAGACAAGAATATAAGAAGAAGATCAACAACAACAAAAGACATCATGCTCATCTAGCTGAAGATGAGGACAAAGAAGAAGAAGAGGAAGGACCTCCAAGCAAGAGAAGAAGATGTAGAAGAGTATGTATTTTTCTCAGCACTCTCTGGATCCATAACACCTGGAGAAGATGCTTGGCTTATTGATAGTGGTGCTTCAAAGCACATGACGGGACAAAAGAGGACTCTATCAAGACTTGAAGAAAAAAACTCTCCTCAGAAAGTATCTCTAGGAGATGACTATCAATATCCGATCAAAGGAAATGGGAAGCAAGCTACAAGCTTGATTCAGGAAACCCCTGAAGATGAAAGAAGTATTGTATGTACCAGGTCTGAAAAAGAATCTACTTTCTATCTCAACTTTAGATAGGAAAGGATTCAGAGTTGCATTCATAGATGGCCAAGTACTCATGTGGCCCAAAGGGAAGAATATTGAAGATGCAGTTGTCATTGGTGAAGAAGAAGGAGGCCTGTATAAACTCAAGGGACATTCAAAAACGGCCCTTGTTCATGAGTCCACTGATCCTAGTGAACTATGGCATAGAAGGCTTGCTCACATAAATTACAAAGCACTACCGCATGTGAACAAAGTAGTGACGAGATTACCAGACAAGAAGATCAAACATGAAGGCATTTGCAAAGGATGTGCGAAAGGAAAGAAAATCAAGAATCCATTTCCGAAGAGTGAAACAAAAACAAAAGGTACGTTAGAATTGATTCATTCAGATGTCTGTGGCCCAATGTCCTCCACATCTTTAAGTGGTTTCGAATATTATATTACCTTTATTGATGACTATTCAAGAAAAACATGGATCTACTTCTTGAAAGCAAAGAGCGAAGTATTTGAGAAATTCAAGGAATTCAAAGCCTTGATAGAGAATTTTTCGGACAAGAGAATCAAGACACTCCGATCAGACAATGGTGGAGAGTACTTCAAAAGTGTTTGAAGCCTTCTGTAAAGATGTCGAAATCAAGAGGGAACTAACCACTCCCTACAATCCTCAACAGAATGGTGTTGCGGAAAGAAAGAACAAAACCATCATGGAGGCAGTGAAGACAATGATATATGATCAAGATCTTCCAATGCATCTATAGGCAGAAGCAACAAGAACTGTTGTCTACGTACATAATAGAATATCTCATAATGCTCTTGGATTCAAGACTCCAGAAGAGATGTTCACGAGAAAGAAGCTTGAGGTAAGTCACCTCAAGATATTTAGTTGTCCCGTATATGTTCATATACCAAAAGAGAAAAGAACCAAGTTGGACCCTTCCGAAAAGAAGGGTATATTTGTTGGATACTGTGAAGTGTCCAAGGCATTCAAAATTTACATTCCTGGATTGCATCACATGGAAATCAGTAGAGATGTACCATTTGATGAAGAAGCATCTCTCAAGAGATCCAGAAAATGTCAACATGAAGAAGTATATGAGGAAGATGTACCTCCTAGAAATGTTGAGAATACATCCCTCCCTGAAGATGAAGTACCTGAAAAACATGATATGACAGAACCACAAGAACCTCCTACGATGGAGATGTCACGAAAGAGAAAGCCTGCTTGGGCAAGAGAAATTATACACGAAGCAGAAAGATATGGAGCTCCTAAAGGCTCCACAAGGATAAGCAAGAAGCCCAAGCCATTTTCCAGCTATGTGGCTTTGATGTGTGATCTGATGGATCAAGAACCTACAAACTATGAAGAAGCGGTACAGAAGAAAGAATGGGTAGAAGCAAAGACTGAAGAATACCAGTCAATAATGAAGAATGATGCATGGGATGTAGCTCCCAAACCAAAAGGAAAGAGTGTAGTATCCTCCAAATGGATCTACAAGATAAAACATGCAGCTGACGGAAGTATCGAAAAGTATAAAGCAAGATTTGTGGCCAGAGGTTTCTCTCAGAAAGAGGGAATTGATTATGAAGAGACATTTCCTCCAGTAGCACGGTATACTTCAATTAGAACTATCATGGCACTTGTATCCATGATGAAGTGGAACTTACACCAGATGGATGTGAAGATAACCTTTCTGAATGGTGTGATTGAAGAAGAAGTGTATATAGAAGACGAACTTGTCATACTATTACTATATGTGGATGATTTATTTCTGACAGGGAATGAGAAACAAATTGTGGAAAGCAAGAAGAAACTCGCCGAAGAATTTGAGATGAAAGACCTTGGGTTAATGCATTATTTCCTAGGTCTAGAAGTATGGCAAAGTTCAGAAGGAATCTTTCTCTACCGAGGAAAGTATGCAGTAGAGATATTGAAAAGATTCGATATGTTGGAATGCAAAGCCATGGCCACACCCTTGGATTCCAACCTGAAGTTGTTAGCTTATGACTCGTCAGAGTTAGTGGATGTGACTCAATACAGACAAATTATTGGGTCGTTGATGTATCTAACAAATACCATACCAGACATTTGTTTCGCTGTGAACACCTTGAGTCAGTATCTAGTTCAACCTAGACGTGTTCACCTCATAGCTGCAAAACATGTGATGAGATATCTGAAAGGGACTATAGACTTTGGTCTATATTATGATCGAAGCAATGAATACAGACTGTATGGCTATACGGATGCAGATTGGGCTGAAAATGTATCAGACAGGAAAAGCACATCACGTGGATGTTATAGTCTAGGATTTGCTATGATTTCATGGTTTAGCAGGAAACAGTCCAGTGTTGCTCTTAGCACGGCTGAAGCAGAATATATAGCAACTTGCTCTTCTAGTTGTGAAGCCATATGGCTTCGGAAGCTGATGTCAAGTTTATTCAACCTGGAGTTGGATAATACCGTGATTCTATGTGATAACCAAGGTTGTATAAGGATGACAGAGAACCCAGTGTTCCACGATAGATCGAAGCACATAGAAATCTGGTATTTCTACATTCGAGATATGATGCAGAAGGGAGCCATAGAGCTACAGTATGTGAGTACTGATGAACAAGTTGTTGATGTGTTGACGAAGCCTCTGTCCCAGATAAAGTTTGAATACTTTCGAGACAAGCTTGGTGTTGTTCGAAAAGACCTTCCTCGAAAGGGGGAGCAATGATGTTGCAGTAGGATTGTATCATCCCTGGAAACTTGTCCTAAAGTGATCCGGTGACTTCGGTCCTCGAGAATGAAGAGGGATTGTATCATCCCAGGACATCTGTCCAGAACGGATCCGATGACTTTGGTCCTCGAGAATGTGGTAGGATTGTATCATCCTTGAACTTTTGTTCAGAACGGATCCAATGACTTCGGTACTCACATTAGGATTGGATCATCCTTGAACTTTTGTTCAGTACGGATCCGGTGACTTCAGTACTCGAGAATGCGGTAGAATTGTATCAGCCTTGAACTTTTGTTCAAAATGGATCCAGTGGCTTCGGTACTAGAGAACGTAGTATGATTGTATCATCCTTGAACTTTTGTTCAGAACGGATTCGGTGACTTCGGTACTCAAGAACGTGGTAGGATTGCATCATCCTTGGACTTAGTCCTAAAGTGATAGGGAGTGATTATCCCGTAATTGAATCCGGTGACTTCGGTTGTCGAGAATGTGGTGGAATTGCATCATCCCTGGACTTTAAGTCCAAAAGTGATCTGAAGACTTTCGTCTTCGTATTGTGGATTGCAGGTTATTGCTGATGATGATGATGTCACTTATTGAAAGATCAGAGTGTGATGATGATGATGTTAGTGATCGAAAGATCAGAGTGGGGATGTTACTGATCGAAAGATCAGAGTGTGATGATGATGATGTTAGTGATCGAAAGATAAGAATGTGATGATGATGATGTTGCTAATCGAAAGAGCAGAATATGATGATGATGATGATGATGTTGCTAATCGAAAGAGCAGAATATGATTATGATGATGATGATGTTGATCGAAAGTTCAAAATATGATGATGATGATGATGCTGATCAAAAGTTCAAAGTATGATAGTGTTGATGATGATGTTGTTGATCAAAAGGTCAAAGCGCTGATGATGATGTTGTTGATCGAAAGGCCAAAGTGTTGATGATGATGTTGTCGATCGAGCAGTCAAAGTGTTGTTGCTGTTGAAGATTGAAGATAAAGACTATATGTTAAAGATGATGAAAAGCTTCCAATGATTTATAGATGTATCACCCTGATGATGTTGATGATGCCTTCTCTGTCCTACTGTTGTTGTTGATGTTGTTGTAGAATACCCTTCTCGTTAAGGGGGAGTGTTGAATTATTGTAACTTCGAAGAATATTCTAAATATATTTTAGTGGTCCCCAATGTTCCTATCGAGAGAATCACTTGTTTTTCTTTGTACCCCGATGTTCCTAATCAAGAGAATTAATAAGAGTCACGAGGAAGTCCCCTCCGTTGTAAGTCGGGTCATTAGTACCATAGTTATGGTTACTCGAGCCTACATAACTGAATTAGGATTACTCGAGCCTCCATAACTAAGTCTAATATTAAGTGAACAGAAGAATATAAATAGAGGTGAGGTGCTTCTCATTTTGAACACACTCACACTCACTTGTGTAGAGCATAAGAGAGAGAGAGAAAGAGTTGTGGCTTGAGAAGGAGGAGGATCAGTATTTTTGGGTTTTACCTTTTATCTTTTTGGGGCATATATATTGAGAAAGCTTTTGCTGGGTTTTTCCCTTTAGGGTTTTCCCAGTATAAATCTGTGTTGTTCTTGTGATACTGTTTCTTTTAGTGATCCTGTCTATATCCTTTTGTTATGAAATTGAAATTAAATGCTGATAATATAGCTTAGCGTATGGAATTTTAACATGCTCTTTGTTAAAGAGTTTTTTTTTTAATTTTCAGTTCATTAACTTTAGCATTTTTTACCTTTTCCATAAATCTCTTGAATCTCGCCATAAGGCGGATCAAGAGTGCTCTCTATCGGAGAGTTTTTCGATGGTTCTTGTTCACAACATTTAATAAAACTGGAATTTACATTTACGACATTGTGTATGCTTTGCCCACTTGAGGGATACCCAGAAGCAGTTGTAGATTCATTAAATCTTCACATTTTAATCCACTTCAACCATAAATAAAACGCTCTCCCAAGAAAACCAACGAAAATCTAGCGTTGATCACTAGTAATCGAAAATGGGCAAATTCTTCCTGGGAACGTGGGAACTATTGTACTGACACCTTGAAAGCACAGTTAGACTACATCTTTGTTGGTCTAGTGTTGAACACCACTTTAGAGACTCCGGACAGCCAACATGTTCTTGTACAAAATCACTTAGACTATTATCCGGACATATCTCCAGTACCGAAAGGTATATCTTGGATATCCCCTTCTCTTTTAATAATCAACTTCACCCCTAAAATCTACAATAAAATTTACCAAGAACACTTGCAAAACATTGTCAAGCACACCCAAGACTTGTATCAAGCATCCCAATCACTACATTGACTCCATTTGGCATTGGTCTTATCAATTATTTATTTGTTTATTATCTATTTGGAGCACTTGTTTTATCTATTTAATTCATATCATGCTATGGATGCTTTACTTTTAAATTCACATTATCAAGTGGTTGTGCATATTTAATTATCTTGCAAGTACATACTTGGATCATTAAACTGTTATTGTAAATCTCTTTAAAAAACTCCTAAAAAACACTCATCTTCATCATACACAAAAAAAACATTTTAAAACACATAAGCCTTAGAAACTCTTTGTAGGGTCTACCCCCCTTGGCTTCGTTAGGAGTTTTTAAAATGGAGGAGTCGGGATCAGGTGACAGCACCTAACTATTTGCTTGCCTCCAAGGCACACATTTCCCACTTGGGAAACAACTTTCAAAAGATTTATGCTAACGGTGTCCACATCGGCAGGCCACAGTCCCGTCAAAAAGTTCACAAGCAAACTTATCCTTAGCATATTCTACTTCTAATATAGCTTTCCAATCTTCTGTAACATCCATTAGAGAGATAGAAGGTCTTCTAGATAAGGCATCTACTACCACATTACTCTTGCCCTTTACATATTCAATATTAAAATAAAATTCTTGAACCTTACTCACCCACTTTTGTTGCCTTTCATCTAGATCCCTTTGAGTGAGGAAGTACCTTAGGTATTATGGTCAGTCTTGACCACAAACTTGTTTCCTACCAAGTATTGTCTGAACTTAATCAAAGCAATGATGGCTAACATTTCTTTGTCCTAAATGGAGTAAAGCTTCTCATGTGGTTGTAGCTTCCTACTCTCGAAAGCTATTGGGTGTTGTCCTTGCTTTAGGACTGCTCCAATGCCCTCCCTTGATGCATCACATTCCAAGAGAAATGGTTTAGAAAAATCAAATAATGCAAGAATAGGACAATTACTCATTATATCCTATATTCTTTGCAAAGTTTTTTCAGCCTCTTCATGCCATTGGAAAGCATCTTTCTTTGTCAAATCAATGAGAGGTGAAGTGAGTTGGGAGAACCTCCTCACAAATTTCCTATAGTAGGTACAATCCCAATGAATCCCCTCAATTCAGTGAGGGTTTTGGGACGTGGCCATTCAATAACGACCTTTATTTTCTCCATATCCACCTTCACACTATCTTGACCAATGTCCAAGATACAAAAGTTCTGACAAACCAAACTCACATTTTGACAGCTTAGCAAACAAAGATTGATCATGCAGAATTTTCAAGGCAACTTCTAGATGATGCAAGTGTTCCTTCCAAGTTTTACTGTACATAAGAATATCATCAAAGAAAACTACTACAAACTTACGAAGTTGCTTGTGGAAGATATTGTTCATGCATGATTGAAATGTGGGAGGAGCATTTGTCAAGCCAAAAGGCATGGCAAGGAACTCAAAGTGACCATAGTGACATCTGCAGTCTTTGGTATGTCTTCCTCCCTCGTTCAAATTTGATGACAACCAGATCTAAGGTCAATCTTTGAGAAGAACTTGGCTCCATGAAGCTCATCCATGAGTTCATCAATCCTTGGGATGGGATATCTATTCTTCACTGTCTTCTTGTTCAAGGCTCTAAACTCAATGCACATTCTTAAGGTTCCATCCTTTTTCTTCACCATGACAACTGAACAAGCATAAGGGCTTGTGCTAGGTCTTATGAGACCCAATTCCAAGAGTTCTTTAATGGCCTCCTTAATCTCATCTCGAATCCTTTTGGGGTGTCTATAAGGCTGCATTTTGATAGGTTGAGTCCCTATCTCTAATTCAATGGTACGATCCACCCCTCTCTCAGGTGGCCTTCCTGGAGGAAGGTCTCCAAAAACCTTCTCATACTTGCCCAACAAATGTTTTATTTCCTTTGGAGGCTCGGACGATGTGATCAAACATTCAACAGCCCATTCAATGTCCCCATGCCTTAAGATAGACCTCATACTATGAGAGGACACCACTTGATGAGGGTAAGTGTGCATTCCTCTCAACAAGATGGGTCTCCCTTCTGAATTTTCGAACCTCATTTCAGGGACTTGATAGTACATTGTATGCTCCCCTATAGAATATAACCATTGAACTACCAAAACCACATTTGTATTAGTCACAACCACTACATAGAAATTATCAATAACAGTGTAATTTCCTATATTCACTTGAAGCTTTGGAATCCATTTCGCATAGTCCATAGTATTGTTACCTAGGATGATGACCACGAAGCCTTCAAAAGTTTCAGTAGGTAGATTTCTCCTTTCCACCAAGGTTGCATCTATGAAGTTATGAGTGGTTCCTCCATCAACTAGCACTGTAACCCTTTGGCCTTGTATGGAGCCCTTGCATCTAAGGGTGTGAAATCGAGGCACACCTAAAAGTACTGCAAGTTTTCCTTTCTTTGGAGAAAGATGCTCTACTTTTGTTGTCTCATACCGCTCTACTTGGGCTACAAGTTGTACTTCTTCCTCAAACTCCTCATCATCTTCAGAGAAGACTTCAACGTAGTGTGCCTTCCCCTTAGCACACCTATGTCCAAGAACCCAAGGCTGTTGACATGTGAAGCACAATTTCTTCCTCTTGAGTTCTTCTTTGCTTGGTCCCTCCTTATTCTCCTTAACAAAAGAGTCATTTTGCCATGGTTTCCTCCCTTCTTTGAATTTGGAAGGAAAATTAGGCTTAGGGGGATACCAAGTCCTTGGCAGCACATTCTACAGATCTCTTGTTAAATTTATGGCATCCTTCAATATAGTTGGCTTGTGGGCTTTCACCATCCCTTTCAAAGGTTCTACCAACCCTTCAGTGTATAGTGGAACCAACTGAGCCATAGAGATATTAGAAACCATCACTGACAGCTTTTGAAATTCCAACATATAGGCTTCAGGGGTCCTAGTTTGCTTCAACTATGCCAATTCTTTGAAAGGAAGTTTAGGGTATTTCTTATCAAATCTCTCCAGTAAGGCTTTAGCAAACTCTTCATAGGATGAAATTTGATCATGTCCCAAGGTTTGAAGACCATGGAACCACCAATCATTGGCTTCTCCCTCAAGATGTAGAATGGCCATTTTCAATGCATCCTCTTCAACCATCAGATTCAACTGGAAATACACATCTAGTTTTTGTATCCAAGCACTAGCAGACATTTGGGAAGAGCCATCAAAGGAAGGAATAGTTACCTTGCCCATAGTAGAACTTAAATTCCTGATTTAGAAAATGTGTCCTATCCCCATTTCCTCCATGCTTCAGTTTACTGGAGACCTTGAAGCACTAGTCAAAAGGCAGGGTTTTCCTACATTCTTCACATAGTTGTTGCCACTCATCTACTTCTTCCTTCATGCCATAAGGAGTGTCAAGGTTCTCTTTGGACTCTAAAAACTTAGGAGCGGTAGCTCTAGTCTAATTCTTGAAATCATGGAGTTGATTGTGAGGTCCAGTCTTCGAGAAAATATTTTCCCCATAGGTCGTCTTCTCTTCATGATGTGAACTATTACTACTCCTGCTGCCAACTTACTCCCAAGTTGGGTAGCCAACAATTTGAATCCTTGCATAAGTTGCGTGGTCAACTCATCAAAATATGGCTTAATGAGTGACTTAAATTCTTCTTCCTTATCATCCATGGCTTCTACTCCTAATTTAGCCTTAATCACCACTAAAGCAGAATTGACTTCTTTACCTTCTTTTTCTCTACTAACAATATCTTCAGTTTCAGCCTCTAATGGAGGGAGATAATCATCAGGAAGCATAAATAGAAAACTTCAATAGGTGCTAAGATCATGCTCTGATACCACTTTAATAACCTTTCTTGGAATTTTGGGAGAACAATGCAATTGGAGCAAATTCGGGCTAGTCATGACTATGGAGAGTTTCCAACTGACTCCAAATGGTCCTGAATCTGAAATGCAAAGGTTTGTCGAGTCTTAGTACATCCCAAGGTGACCTCTAAACACTTTTTATCAGGCTTTGGGGTGTTGCAACTTAGTTTGGGGCTAATGACAAAGTGCAAATTTCCTAGGAAATTGTGGTCAAATTCCCCCCTAGGGTGTGGGCCAAATTGGCTTCCCAACTCAAGTACGACCCTCCCAATTTTGTGAATAGAGTATGGGGATTAATATTAGACACCAAGGGCTGCCATTACACATGGTTATTAGCTCTACAACTGATTATAGTGTGCAACATTTTGTTGAAATACTGAGAGGGGGGTGACTCAGTATTTGCAGAATAATAAAAAAAAATTAATCAAGACCATGTTGCTAATCACCAATCATAGCATATCATCAATGTACATGAAAATAACATGATGCACAGTACACAATATTTTGATGTGGACACACAAGTCCTGGGGGTAAAACCATGGAAGCCTTTATAAAAATAAATTTGACCCAACAACAACTGGGGTAAACAAATTTAATACAACTTTTTCAACTACAACCCCTTAGGCTTCCTTAGCTACAACAGCTTAACTCACAAGAATGTGAGCCCTAACACCACCCTACCACCCTGAAGAGAAAGAGGACTAAACTTGTGGACCTGTCAAAACCAATCACTGAATTTCCTGCTGATAACCTCTGCTCTCTTATCACTGCCAAGCCATCACTATATACTGATTTGTTATTTTATTGCCATACACTGTTCATGTACATCATTGTACACTTCATCATACATAATCACTAAACAAGTAATTATGCTCGTAAGGCATGCATCGTCATTCCAGACGAATGAAGTTCCCCCTCTAGTTTGCTAAGTTTTCTATTTAAGCAAGCATTCTTGCTTCATTACAGGCGAATGAAAGTGTATTGAACCTCTGCTGGTATACTATGTAATTTCAATTATTGATTAATCAAAGGATTTGGAGGCTGATGCAAGTGTGTTCTATGGTGTTTGGATGTGTGTTCATTGATGCAATATTGAGGCAATTTGTAGATTTTCGCAAGCTTGTATTTGTTCGGGATTGCGAGCTTTTGAAGGAAACTGTGTTCTAGTAAGGTAGGAAATAATACTCTCGTGATTACTTATTATTGTTATTTGTAGTAGAATGCTTATGAGTTTATGACTATTCTTGTTTGTATTCATATTTTCATTAAGTATCTGTTATTGGATAACACTGGCATTTGATCCCCATTTGCAAGTTTTGTAGATCTTTTTACAAATTGCTTAAACTGGAGTTTTGGATGAGCATGTTAGCTCTACTTCTACTCCAGTAACTCTTAAAGAAAGGACTTCATCCCACTAGAAACACTTTGTCGATACCTTTTCGCTTTTTTGTGCTTATTGTTGAAGCTTGGTGATATCCTTCTGTCACAAAAAATTTAATTATTTTCTTTGTGGTTACTTTTCGTAGTGCATAGTTAAATCTCTTTAAAATATCAAAGAATGTTTTATAACTTTGATTTATATATGCACTTAAAAGGTTCATATCTGATCATAAAAGTAACATTTTACAAGATCTAACTATCAACAAGTACTAGTTTAATACTTCAAAATTTTTCTATCTTTAAAGTACTTGAAGTTTGTGTCAAAATTTTATCATTTTATTTGCTTGTTTGACATATTTAACTGATCATTGCTTGTTGTTTTGCAGCAGAAGTTGATTGAAGAAAAAGGCACTGTGGCCAAATTTTGAAGAACCAAGCCATCCAGAGATCCCTCTTCTTATAGCTTCTTCCTTCACCGTCTTTTAAGGAAGACTTAAGTAGATCTAAGGTGCATTTCCTTGCTCATTCTTAATTAATGTTGGTAAGTTTATCTCCTAACCCTAGTTTAATGTTGCTCTTGAAGTGCGTTGGGCTAAGGTAGGGTTTGTTTGCCAGAATTTTATCAACTTGCTTGGGAAGACCATCCTTCCAAGGAGCTCTTCGTTGTTTTATTGGGCTTTGGACTTCTTTATTTGCCATAATTAGGGTTTTTCTACCTAACCCTTAATGTTGCTAGATTAGCCCTAGTTGCAAGTATGGAATACCATCTTAAGAGGAGGGACGTTAGCCTCGCTTTCTCATAGCCCTATGGTTTGAGACAAGAATCTAAAACCCTATCCTTCAACTCTCTCTCTCTTTTTATCAAATTTTTACATGTTTTTATTTTATGCAAAAAATACCAAAAAATATAAATATTACTAGAAAACCCCTAGTTTTTCCAAGAAAATAAAAAAAGTGAAGTTATGGCCGTGAATTTGTTTTTTTGGTCCACCCTAAAAATTTTCCCTAAGATTTTATTTAAAAAACCTAGAGGGCATCCTATTCTGATAAAGTGCATTGGGATATGTGAAACCGTTGTAATTGGTGAATTAGAGGGTGTTTGGTATTTTTGGTTTGACGTATAAGTTATAACTACGCCCTAGTCCAATAGTCCTCTTTTCCTTGAGAGCACACTTTTTGGAGTGATTTCCTTGGGAAGTGTGGCATTGTCTAGGAAAGCATGAAATTGCCTTAAAAAGTGTGACATTTGTTGAGTTTTGTGATATAGTGAATAACTCCATTATGGTATGATTATTGTGCCTTGTTTGATATTGTTTGACTCCGATAAGGCATTAATCATAGCTAGTAATGTCTTGTGGAAGGTGTTTGTAAATTGTTGATGGTTGTAGGCATAGTAGAAAAAATCACCGATTTTTTGGCGATGTCCCGAAAAACCGTTATTTTTTCTGGCTGCCGATATTTCGGCCCGAAAAAATCGCGTTTTTTTCAAAAAATCGAACATCACGAAAAATCGGGAAAAATCAAGAAAAAATCGGGAAAAATCGGCAAATAGGGGAAAAAATTGGGAAGGAAATTTTGACCCTATTGAAGTACAAAATTTGCATTTTTTAATGCTTGCCGCGGTTTGCCGATTTTTTCGCCGATGTTGCCAAGAAGATGTTTTTTGGACCCTCGCTGATTTTTTGCCGATGCCGATTTTTTCCACTATGGTTGTAGGTATCTTTCATTGATTAGGGTCTCCCCTTGGGTTTGAAGTTACCCAAAGTGTTGAGAGGTTAGACTATGGCAACATTGGGTTTAACTCTCTCCTAAGCTTACTGACACTATCCTTGTTCCACATAACCTAGTTGTGTTGGGGATTCTAGTTTAAGCGATAACAGTTCTCCATTAGTCAAACCATTTTCCCTTGTTTTCAATCCATTTTGCTAGCCATATGCTAGGTTCTCTTAGCCTTGTTATAGTTGAATACTTTATTGCCTTCCTAGTTTGATTTAAACCTCATATTCTAGGTAAATGACTCCATTAAACTCTAGGACTTGGCACAAAACAAACATCCACAGTCAGGACCAAACATCGAGGGCAACTGACCAAAGAGGTCAAGGCTTCAAAACCCGACTCACCTAAGCTCATGAACCAACACCAACGAGTTCTCCTAGCCCAGAAGGATCAAGGCGTCAACAAGTTCTGTTTCACAACTTAAAGTTGACACACAAAACAACATGGCATCCATCACGCATAGGGGTCAAAGTGGGGAAGATGAACTTCAATCTCATAGGTCTCAATCAATCATAAACCATGGGAAAAATCAAACATGGATGAAACTGGATGGATGAGGATAAGTGATACATGGCACCAGCATAGCACTAAAGTTTAAAAGTTCTGTAAAGCATGGCATAAGCAATGGTTTTCAACATCAGATTCTCCAATCAATCTCAACACAAGTTAATCATTAGTAGAACATATAATATAAGCATATGTCACCATAATCATCATAGCATAACAAATTAAAGATGTTAGTATACATCAGAGAGCAAAATCCTACCAAGAAGCAATATACATGATCTCACCATATACATGTCTGTGACTGATATGCCCATCTGTGAACTGTGTACCATATACCAACTCACCACTAAAGTCATCTCAAAGGACAAGGAGATCTTAGTCCTGGCAAGGAAATACTCTGCATCTGCTACTGAATAAAGGCTTTGAATGGCTCATGCTATAATGATGATCCATGTTGTATCCCTATCAATATGTCTGGCTCAGAAGAAAAAGATTAAATTTGTATGTTGCATCATAGTATCCCAGATACAACATATCTGTGATAACAGTACCTACAAGTTACTAGTAAATAAAGCAATAGGATTTGGTTAAAAAAACTTGAACTACAGTGTCAAAATGGAACTAGGTAGGAGAAATCAGAGAAGACTATTGCCTACCAATAGATGATGGGGTAAAAGTCAAGCTAGAACATGTTTCCAGACGGAAATGGAGGGCAGGGCTTCCAAAGTGGAATCTTACAACAGAAACAAAATATAACTCGAACACTCAGGTTCAATGTTGATGACAACCATGTACTAGCCGCTATTAGGAGGCTAAGGAGTGGATTTATCACTCTACAGTTCATTAGGGGCTTGGAGGGCTCATTGATACCTACAATAGTTCAAGCAAATAAGGGGCCAGGACCCTCTACATCTGCAAATTGATCGTAACAACCTCAACGAAAATGGGTCAAAAATACACTATTCAAATATCAAGAATATAGAAAAAAGGAAATACAACAGGTGGATCAATTAGTCTAGCTTTATTCCACTGTCAATCTCTGGATTTACAATGGCAAAATCTCTGGAGATGCAACCCCTTTTATAATAAAATTGACTACTCTTATAGACTTCAATTGACCTAGAACTGAGACCTAGCTTTAAGAGTCTTCACCATGAATGAGATCAATCACAAGTATGATCATGCATTACAAAACTGCATCTTAAACTTCAACCTGATGCTATCTGACTGTCGAACAAGTTCACTACAAGAACTGATCTTAATTGCAAGCAGAACTGAAGGTATATCAGGGTGACCTCTCCTCCATCCCATTTCGAAATACTCCTAAACTCAAGTGAGTCATGCAAACTCCACATTTTTACTGTTGTTATGTCCTCACGCAAACTCGAGTGTTGTCTTGTCCTCATACAAACTCAACTTCACTGATGTCTTGTGATCATGCCAACTCCACCTTTAAGATTTTGTTCGACAGCATGCAAACTCCACTTTGAACTGTTGTTTGACAGCATGCAAACTCCTCCTTTGAATTGTTGTCTTAACACCATACAAACTCAACATTGATTGTTGTTGGAAGTATGAACAACATGCAGATCATGCAAGTTCTGACATGAAAATGTTGTTTCACAGTACGCATATAATCTTTAAGTGTCAACAGCATGCACACTGTTGGGAGGCAGCTAATCTGAAGTGTATGATTGTTGCTTGGACGGCATGCATACCATGCACATATAGTCATTAAACTGTTGTTTGAAACTGAAGATCGACAATAGGACCCTATAATACACCAAGTAACTCCTTCAACATATCCTTTGACATAAATCGAAGTAGAGTAGAGCCATAAATGGACAGGTTTAAAGCAATAAAGGTGATCCCCAGCAAGTGAATCAACTCCATATTTGAACAACGATAGCACCAGGTTGGTATATTTCCACTATATCTTGAAAATAATAGTTCTGAAGAGTTGTGTAAAACTAGCATCATCAATTCTATCTCTAAATGGGGCACTAACAGCATAATATTTTCCTTCTTTTTCTTGAACTTTCTTTAACATCGCCTGCTCCAAGAAACATTTTATCAAGCTTGTGCAAGCTCATTTGTCATCGTCCTGTAACCTTGATGGAAGGTGAATTCCTTTTTGATGATGAATAGTGCTTGAAGATGGGAGCATTTGATACAGTTTAATCCGACCCTTTGGAGTCTTCTTCAGTTTTTCGTTTAGACTCTCTAAACATGAACGATGTCGAGTTAACTTTCAATGGACTTGTTAAATTAAACACTGAGAGACCCTTTTTGGGAACGAACCCCTTCTTTCTCAGGTTCGTGAAATATATGAGAATGGACTTATCTCAGGATAAGCTACAACGAGTGTTTGTTACCCTCTTTGAACTCGTAAAAATGAAAAGAGTTACTCATCAATCATGATGGGGAAATTAAGGGAAGGAAACTATTTCATTTTGCAAATAATGGCAGTTAGTAGTCACCTTTGAACATGGCACTTGTCTGCATTTCATTCAGTCAATTGGGTATTCAGCTTGCTTCCAAGTCGATCCACTTTCATGAGTCATGTCAGTCATTTTAGTCTTTTAAAGAATGCATCGTTTACCATTGCATTATGTCTTGGTATCCGCCTGGTCTAGTCAATGTTGCCAAGTCTTCAATCATGCCGCCCGATGTTCAAAAGAAAATTGAGAGTTTACCTCTGCAGTCAAAACAACCTTTGTGTCAGTACCTTTTGAGTCAGTCCAATGGTTACATCATACTCAAAATTCCATAACTTTGTTCCAAGTTTCATGTCGTCGATGTGGAATTCATCATGGCCCTCCTTCGACAAGACTATTCATGTTGACTTCAACTCATCATCCAAGAATCAGTCTTAGAAACAAATTAGTACCTTGAGATCTGTATGCATCAATGACACATTCTCTCGCTCTCGACATAGGTTTACATCATTGACCTTTGATCGAAATATTCAACTAAGTGTTCGACATTAGATCATCTATTCACATTCAGGAGATTGTACTAGGGTACCTTGGGAATCATTGACATTAATGGTGATTTCCCTCGCACTTGTTAACCGTTCTCATCATTGACCGGTAATCAAGTGGTTTTTACCATTTTCGACATCAAAACACTGTAATCACATGGATAGAATCGTACTTTGTGGAAGACGAGACGAAGACCATGGGTACTTGTTAAGCGCTCATTGCTTTCCCCAGGTTGCGATGGAGTATTTTGTATAAGTCCTAGCATGGATCCACATTTGTATGGTCGTGGTTGTGCTCAAATTTGCGTCCATTTGACATAGATCTACATTGTATGTCTGGTAGCGATGTCCAAGTTTGAGTCTTCTTCACATGGTTCTACGTTGTATTCTAGTAGCCATGATTATTTATCTCTCTCATGGATCTACCTTGTATTGGTCTGCAGCCATGATGAGGAGTGATTTGGGTACGAGTCGAAAAGTATTGATGTATTGCAGAAGCCTCGTTGATGATGATATTTGATCAAGCGATTTCTTGCCTCGAAGTGATAACTTGCTCTTACAAAGCTCTCACCTATCGTATCCCTCTGGCGTCATACTTTTGGGGGCATTATGTTATACATAAATCTTGTCATCATCATGTGTTGAGACACCCCATCTTGGGATCCACAATAAAATTATCTTTTTGCGCAACTATGATAGAATCCAGAATAGATAAGGCCAACCAGGTTATAAAGGTATGTTGTGGTGCACTAATGAGACTTGGGACAAGAGAAACCAGTTACCTTCATGACCTTCATCGAAGAATAAAGCATGTGTAAGGATATTGATCAAGTTAGAAATATATTAACCAGGAATCCTGAACTTATTGGAGGCTATCAACATATACAACAAATTATGACGCAGGCTAGGAAAAGATTGAGACTGAAAACGTATTGAAGTTCAGAGAGCTGAAAACTTGAGAGAGGTTGATTTCCCGCCATTACCGAATGTTCAGGACACATAATTGCAAACATCAAGCAAACATTCAAAACAAAGAAAACAAACCAAAGAACACACCACACCTACGTACATGACTCGGGATAAATTTTAGACAAAACACTTTTTAAGCAGGGTAACATTCATTGGGTAAGTGTCAATGACTCCCTCCAATGTCTGTAACCGAACAGTGCTAGGACCAATATTTTCTGTAATAATGAAAGGTCCCAGCCAAAGGCATTGGTACTTGGTGTACTCCTTATTGTCTTTGTGTTGTTTATCCCACCTTAATACTAAATCTCCTACTGAAAATTTTCTATCGGAGGAGGGCTTCTCATGATGTTGGTAGAATTTGTTCTTGGCTCTTTCCTTATATTCCTCTAACTTAAGCAGAGTATCAATCCTCTATTGCAGTGGAGATGAATCATCCTCTTGGATGGATTGGGCTAACTGTAACGAGGGGATGGTGATATTACCTAGTAGAACAGCTTCCTTGCCATAGACCAGACAATAAGGGGAGTTACCAATGGCTGCCTTTGGAGTGATTCGGTCTGCCCAAAGAGCATTGTAGAGCTGGGTATGCCAATTTTTGTGATGGGAGGCCACTTTCTTTTTCAAGATGTTTATCAGGTTTTTGTTGGAGGATTCTGCAAGTCTGTTGCCCTGGGGGTAGTAGTTGGCAGAAAATTTAAGCTTGATCCCTTTTTCAAGGGCATAGCTAGTGAGGTCAATGGATGTGAAGTATGATGCATTATAAAAAACGAGATACTCAGAACTATCAAATCTAGTGACTCTTTGATTTTCAAGAAAGGAAATCACTTGGTTCGTATTACACAGTCTAAGAGGGACTGCTTCAACCCACCTGGTGAAGTAATCAGTGGCCGTCAAAATGTACTTGTGCTATAGAGAAGACACAGGGTTGATAGGTCCAAGAAAACCCAATCCCCATTGCTGAAATGGGAACTGGACTGCTACTGGCTGCAAAGGGAAGGCAGGTTTCTTGACTTTTCCAGCACACTTCTGGAAAGGCTTACATTTTCTGACATAGGCATGAGCGTCTCTGAATAAGGTAGGCCAATAATATCCCACCTGAATAATTTTGTGAGCCATCTTCTCTTTTGAGAAATGCCCACCAGCAGGTCCTGCATGAAATTGGAAAAGGATATCATTAGTTTTGTCCT
Organism: Pseudotsuga menziesii; assembly: GCA_001517045.1. NCBI lineage: Eukaryota > Viridiplantae > Streptophyta > Pinopsida > Pinales > Pinaceae > Pseudotsuga > Pseudotsuga menziesii. The sequence continues at coordinate 112,170 of LPNX010046908.1, forward strand.
TTTCTAAGCACCTAAGAAAAAGTCCATCATAGTTTTTTCTAAACTTAGAACATTGTCAATAAGTTGATAAGGAGTTGATTTTAGCCTTAATGCTCTACGTTTTTTAGAGTCAAGGGTTTCAAGGGAAAACCCATGATTTAGAAAAAAACTTGATGTGATCATATTATTCAGATGTTGTCGTTTCAATTGCATTAACAAAACCTGTAAGTACAGCTTTCTCCTGCTCCAAGTTGGTTTGTTGATCTTCAAGATCATTTGACTAGGCGAAGAGTAGACACAAACCTTGTCCTTTAACTATCTTTGTTGGCTTGATCTCCAGATCGTATTCCTGAAGCGTCGTCATCCAGTGAGCCCTTTTTTCACCCAATTCCTTATGGACGAGGACATTGCGAATGGCTGCGTATGGGACAATCACCTTGGTCCTCAACTTCAACATGTATGGCCTATAATGTTTCACCGATTTATAAAGTGTGTAGACTTGTTTCTCGACTAGAGAATAGTTGAGTTCGGCTCCTTTAAACGTTGAGCTCATGAAAGAAATGGGGATCTCAGCATCCTCATGATTTTTCTATGTTAGGACAATTGCATAAGAGAAATCAGTGGCAAAGGTATAAAGTATAAAATCTTTGGTGTCAAAGATTTAACGATCTATCACTTACTCCCAAAATAACCCCAGAAAACTATCACCAATGACATCAACTTCTGCAATACTTATATCCCCCCGAATCATCACAGCATCTGCTTCGTATGACCATAGAAAATAGTTTGTCCATGTGACAAAGATCAGTTCTATTGGAATTTGGACATAAATCAGCAATTCCAATCTGTGTACTTCTTACCAATATTTCCATCATCAAACCACAAATCTATCATAAAAAAGTTAAAAGCAAACATGTCTGCTTCATCTGTGGACACTAGATGACTTGAATCATGTTCATGAATGATAATTCCAGTCTTTGTATTGAAAAGAAATGTTGCCATTCTTTTAAATCCATGAATAAGTGGTCTATCTAATGATAAATGAGGCATATTGTTAACAAGTTCTGCTTGTGTCTCTAGAAATAACCCTGTATCACAATATTCCTCAAAGGCGCCTGTTGACCATCTAACTAACTAGGTGGCCAACCATGTACCATGTGACTTCAAGATGAGAAAGAAGTACCTAATAAAGTTTTTTCAAGCGAGGCAGCTCCTCTTATTCTCTTCTCTCCATGAAATTGTTGCACCCCTGCGGGGGATATCGTAATGATATGTCAGCATGAAGGTCTAGTTTTGTATAACTTAGTTGCCTAGGAATTTTTCATTAGGGAAGTCCTTTCATCTGGTGTTTTTTCCCTTGGATAATTAAAATTCCTTTCTAGTGATTTTAATTATATGAGTTTTTCACTCACAAATACCTCCAAAGTGGTGAAAGGTGTTCTAATGATCGATTCCACGGGGTGACCAAGGCCTCAGAATGTTCTATGTAACCATCCTAGACACTATCCAGAGTCTTGCAGAATTTCATTAGGTTTTACCTAAGTTTTTTAAATTTTTGGTGATTAAAAAATGTCCTTCAACATAAAAATGTCGTAATAAAAAGAGGGTGAAATGGCATCTAATGCTCACAAATTGTGTTGATTAAGTAGCCATTGATGCCAACGTTGTCTAATCATTGATGCCAAATGTTGAGTCTTGGGTGCCCCTTGTGGAACCCCTAAGGGTTAGTGTTTAGCTTGTGGTTGTCTGTGTCAAAGGAGCCCTTTTGACCTTGTCCAAGCCCAAGCTTGAAGCCCTTGGAGACCTTGGAACAATGGCAAAAGCCCTGGTTAGCCATTGACTTGATCAAGTGACCCTAAGTTATATCTTGGTCCTATTTGAGTCCATTGTTGAGCTCCCTGGTCCTCATTGATCTTTTGTTACTAGTCTTTGTGCTACTTGTTATGCTTGTACTTGTTTTGTTTGTTAATTGGTTGTTTGATGCAAACGGGAACCCTTGACAACCATTATCCCATCCACTTCCCCAGGATTTAGCTTGCTCTACATTTAGCAAACTCTAAATTTAGCTTCTTATCCAAATACTTCTTCTCCCGCAACTGTATTCCGCAATCAAGTTTCTGCAAGCTTTCTTTTCCGCAAGCTCCTTTATGCAACAGAGTTTCTGCATCACACTGTTACGATTCTATATGCTAAGCTAGATTATCAGCATTCAATTCAATTTCACAACAATAGCATACACAGGATCACTGAAAGAAACAGTATCACAAGATCAACACAAATTTACCCTGGGAAAACCCTAAAGGGAAAAACCCAGCAAGAAAAGCTTCCTCAATATAGATGATCAAAAAGATGAAAGATAAAACCTCAGACTGGTCCTTCTCCTCCTTGCAGACAAGACTCTCTCTCTCTCTCATGCGCTACACAAGTGTGTCTGTGTGTTTCAAATGAGGAGTGCCTCTCTATATTTATATTCTTCCTCTCACTTAACTTTTCACTCAACTAAGTCGGCTCTACGAAACTTGATTGGTCCGACTTCTCTAGGAGGACTCAAGACAACTTAATATTATATTTACGAGGGTGCTGATGACCCGACTTACAACGGAGGGTTTTCCTCATGACTCTCTACTGACCTAATACAATAATATCATCCTGACAGAGAAATAATAACATCTTCGAAAGGTTCCATCAATAAAAAACATTTAGAATATTCTTCGAAGTTACAATAATTCAGCACTCCACCTTAACAAGAAGGGTATTCTACAAAAACAACAACAACAATAGTAGGAGAAGGAGAGAGAGCATCTTCAACATCATCAGGGTGATACATCTATAAATCATTGGAAGCTTTTCATCATCTTTGACATATAGTCTTCATCTTCAATTTCAGCAGCAACAACACTTTGATTGTTCGGTCGACAACATCATCATCAGCATTTTAGTCTTTTTCAATCAGCAACATCATCATTAACAATACTTTGACCTTTTGAGCAACAACATCATCATCATCAGCAACAACCTGCAATCCACAATACAAAGACGAAAGTCTACGGATCACTTTAGGACTAAAGTCCAGGGATGATACAATCCTACCACATTCTCTAAGACCAAAGTCTCTGGATGCTATTACGAGATAATCACTCCCTATTACTTTAGGACTTAGGTCCAAGGATGATGCAATCCTACCACATTCTCGAAGACCGAAGTCTCCAGATACTATTACGGGATAATCACTCCCTATCACATTAGGACTTAGGTCCAAGGATGATGCAATGCTACCACATTCTCGAAGACCGAAGTCTCTGGATACTATTACGAGATAATCATTCCCTATCAATTTAGGACTTAGGTCCAAGGATGATGCAATCCTGCTTCTTTCTCAGAGACATAAGTCTACGGATCACTTTAGGACAAGTGTCCAGGGAAGATACAATCCCACTTCTTTCTCGAAGACAGAAATCTACGAATCACTTTAGGACAAGTGTCCAGGGATGATACAACCCCATTGCACCATCACTGCTCCCCCTTTCAGGGAAGGTCTTTTCGAACAACACCAAGATTGTCTCAAAAGTATTCAAACTTTATTCGAGACAAAGGCTTTGTCAACACATCAGCAACTTGTTCATCGGTACTCACATACTAGAGTTTTATGGCTCCCCTCTGTATCATGTCTCGAATGTAGAAATACTGGATTTCTATGTGCTTCGATTTATCATGGAACACTCGGTTCTCTGTCATCTTTATACAACTCTGGTTATCAAATAGAATCACTGTGGTATCCAACTCCAAGTTAAATAGACCTGACATTAGCTTCCAAAGCCATATGGCTTCACAACTAGCAGAGCAAGCTGCTATGTATTCTGCTTCAACCGTGCTAAGAGCAACACTGGACTGTTTCCTGCTAAACGATGAAATCATAGCAAACCCCAGACAATAACATCCACCTGATGTGCTTTTTCTGTCTGAGACACTTCCAGCCCAATCTGCATTTGTATAGCCATACAATTTGTAGTCATGGTTTCCATCATAGTATAGACCAAAGTCTATAGTTCCTTTCAGATATATCATCACATGTTTTGCAGCTACCAAGTGAACATGTCTAGGTTGAACTAGATACCGACTCAAGGTGTTCACAGCAAAACAAATGTCTGGTCTGGTATTTGTTAGATACATCAACGACCCAATAATCTATCTGTATTGAGTCACATCCACTAATTCTGATGATTCATCAACCAACAACTTCAGGTTGGTATCCATGGGTGTGGCAATGGCTTTACATTTCAACATATCAAATCTTTTCAAAATTTCTACTACATACTTTCCCTGATTAAGAAAGATTCCTTCTAAGTTCTACCATACCTCCAGACCTAGAAAATAATGCATTAACCCAAGGTCTTTCGTCTCAAATTCCTAAGCGAGCTTCTTCTTGCATTCTACAATCTGTTTCTCATTCCCTGTCAAAAATAGGTCATCCACATATAGTAATAGTATGACAAGTTCATCTTCTATAACCTTGAAGTAAAGGTTAGGGTCGGCTTTACTCTTGGTAAAGTCCAAGCTCGTTAGGAAACTATCTATCCTTCCATACCAAGCTCTAGGAGCTTGATTTAGCCCGTATAGGGCCTTCTTCAACTTGGCTACGGGAGTTTGTTTGTCTTCAACTTCAAATCCTTGTGGTTGTTCTATGTATACTTCTTCCTCAATCACACCATTCAAGAAGGCTGTCTTTACATCCATCTGGTGTAAGTTCCACTTCATCATGGATACAAGTGCCATGATGGCTCTAATCGAAGTATACCTTGCTACAGGTGCAAATGTTTCTTCATTATCAATTCCCTCTTTTTGAGAGAAACCTCTAGCCACAAATTTTTCCTTGTATTTCTCTATACTTCCATCAGCTGCATGTTTTATCTTGTAGATCCACTTGGAAGATACCACACTCTTGCCTTCTGGTTTGGGAACTATATCCCAAATATTATTCTTCATTATTGATTGGTATTCTTTCGTCATTGCTTCTACCCATTCTTTCTTCTGTACAGCTTCTTCATGGTTTGTAGGTTCTTGATCTACAAGATCACACATTAAAGCTACATAGTTGGATAAGGCTTAGGCTTCTTACTTATCCTTGTGGAGCCTTCTGGAGCTCCATATCTTTTTGCTTCTTGTATAATTTCTCTTGCCCAAGCATGCTTTCTCTTCCGTGATAACTCCATCGTGGGAGGTTCTTGTGGTTCTATCATATCATGATCTTTAGGTGTTTCATCTTCAGGGAGGAATGTAGCCTCTACATTTCTGGGAGGTGCATCTTCCTCATACACTTCTTCATGTTGACATTTTCTGGATCTCTTGAAAGCTGCTTCTTCATCGAATGTTACATCTCTACTGATTTCCATGTGATGGAATCCATGAATGTAAATTCTGAATGCCCTGTATACTTCACAGTATCCAACAAATATTCCCTTCTTTCCGGAAGGGTCCAACTTGGTTCTTTTCATTTTCGGTATGTGAACATATACTAGACAAACCGAATATCTTGAGGTGATTTACTTCAGGCTTCTTTCCAGTGAACATCTCCTCTCGAGTCTTGAATCCAAGAGCACTGTGAGATATTCTATTTTGTACATAGACAACAGTTCTTGATGCTTCTACCCATAGATGCATTGGAAGAGCTTGATCATATATCATTGTCTTCACTGCCTCCATGATGGTTCTGTTCTTTCTTTCCACAACACCCTTTTTCGGTATGTGAACATATACTGGACAACCGAATATCTTGAGGTGATTTACTTCAGGTTTCTTTCCAGTGAACATCTCCTTTGGAGTCTTGAATCCAAGAGCACTGTGAGATATTCTATTTTGTACATAGACAACAGTTCTTGATGCTTCTGCCCATAGATGCATTGGAAGATCTTGATCATATATCATTGTCTTCATTGCGTCCATGATGGTTCTGTTCTTTCTTTCCACAACACCCTTTTGTTGAGGGTTGTAGGGAGTAGTTAATTCCCTCTTGATTCCAGCATCTTTATAAAAGGCTTCAAATTCTTTTGAAGTATATTCTCCGCCATTGTCTGATCGGAGTGTCTTGATTCTTTTGTCTGAAAGGTTTTCTATCAAGGCTTTGAATTCCTTGAATTTTTCAAACACTTTGTTCTTTGCTTTCAAGAAGTATATCCATGTTTTTCTTGAATAGTCATCAATAAATGTAATATAGTATTCAAAACCACTCAAGGATGTGGAGGACATTGGACCACATACATCTGAGTGAATTAATTCCAACGTACCTTTAGTTTTTGTTTCACTCTTTGGAAATGGATTCTTGATATTCTTTTCTTTTGCACATCCTTTGCAAATGCCTTCATGGTTTATCTTCAAGTCTGGTAATCCCGCCACTACTTTGTTCACATGAGGTAGTGCTTTGTAATTTATGTGGGCAAGCCTCCTATGCCACAGTTCACTAGGGTTAGTGGTCTCATGAACAAGGGATGTTTCTAAATTTCCCTTGAGTTTATACAGGCCTCCTTCTTCACCGATGACAATTGCATCTTCAATTGACTTTCCTTTGGGCCACATGAGTACTTGTCCATCTATGAATGCAACTCTATATCCTTTCTTATCTAATGCTGAGATAGAAAGTAAGTTCTTCTTTAGACCTAGTACATATAAAACTTCGTTCATCTTCAGGGGGTTTCTTAAATCAAGCTTGTAGCTTGCTTCACCAATTCCTTTGATTGGATATTGATTGTCATCTCCTTGAGATACTTTCTGAGGAGAGTTCTTTTCTTCAAGTTTTGACAGAATTTTCTTTTGTCCCGTCATGTGCTTTGAAACACCCCTAACAATAAGCCATGTGTCTTCTCCAGGTGTTACAGACCCAGACAATGCAGAGAATAGTACATACTCTTCTGCATCTTCTTCTCTTGCTTGCTTTCTCTGAGGTCCTTCTTCTTCTTCTTCTTCTTCTTCATCCTCATCTTCAGCTAGATGTCCATGATGTCTTTTGTTGTTGTTCCTCTTCTTGTATTCTTCTTTCTTCAATGGACAATTTCTGGCAATGTGTACTATCTTATCACAATTGAAACATTGAAAGTTGGAGTAGTCCCTCTTTGGGAAACTTTCTCTTGTTCTTTGGAACCTTCTGGGAGGTTGAGACTCCTTGTG
>LPNX010046908.1:125448-164650 GCA_001517045.1 Pseudotsuga menziesii
GGATGATTATTGATTTTGGAGCTCTTGAGTAGCAACACAGCATGCGGCCACAACAGTTGGGGTTGGAGACGGCGTCTTCAGCTAACAAGGTTTCGGCAGTAAGATATATGCCCTAGTCTCCTTTAGGATAAACCATCCAGGTTTGTCATCGTGTCTATTGCATTCATCATTATCTAGTGTTCCAATATATGCCAGAAGGTTATTTGCAGGTTCATCCGTACAGCTGGGGGCATTTAGCTGGAAAACCCAAGTCATTCACCAAGACTCTGGATCATCATATTTCTTCCACATGTGGCCTGCATCCTCACTGATAGGATCACTCTACCGCATTGAGTGATTATTAGCCATCAGATTGTCCACCTGGGGCAGCTAGCAAGAGATTACAGAGGTGTGGGGGCGTGAGCAGCAGATTAGTAGATCAATTCGCTAGGGCATCTGGAGAGGTCAAAACTCTTGCATGCTCCTGCCATCCTCTCCGACACAGGCCCACCTACCTTCCGACCTATTTTCAGCTGAAACCGACCATCCCTTCAGCAAAAACGTCACACTTAGCTGATTTATCCTACCGAGGTATTACGGCGGAAAAGGAGGTCATTTCTTCATCAGCTCAGTTCATCTTGCATGCGTATTTTCTTTGGAGCATATTCAGCCGACTTACCAGTGGTAAGTGTTCATTCTATCCTACAAACCCTAACCCTAATTTTAGCTATAAAATAGGGAACTTTTGCATGCCAATTTGCATGCTCGGCTATTTCAGTAACTTTGCATAGAAATAGAAAATATCAGTATTTGGGATATTACAGTGGTATCATAGCTATCTTCTTGGCCAGCTGTGGGCTTAAGAAATGAGAAGTAGATGAATACAGAAGAGGACCCTTTTGTAACCTATAGGAAAAGAAGGAGTAGGTACACAGAGGACTTTGAGGATATCCAACTAGAAGATATCAGCTCACACATGGAACCAACAGGTATACACTCTAACAGGGGAAAAGGAACGGGAGAAGATGAGGACAGGATGGAGTTTCGCAACTTAGTATCTGCATTGCAAGACTTAGCCAAAGGGCAAAAAGACGTACTCAATGCAATCAACAGATTATCAGACAAACCAGAACTAGGTAACAACAGTACCCCTCCCTCACTGGTAGATAGAGGGTCTACAAGCAGCAGTAGGAAGGTTGTGTATACCAATATACAGAATACACTGCACATATATAGCAGAGAATACACTGCACATATATAGCAGACCTTCCAACAGGCTTACTATGCCTCACTTCTTGGCAAATGCAGTAGGAGGTCCAATCATGTAGGTAGAGCCTAGCGAACCCTTTGGGGTTTATTTGGAGGAATATAGGGACTTAGGGGATGAGTTTCATGTAGCCATGTCTTTTTCGGATTTTTACAACATGAAGAGTAGGAACAAGCCCCGGAATTTCAACAAGGGATGCAATCACAACTATGAGTTGCAGAAAACCTTAGGCAGGTTGACCATCCCAAACTTTGATGGGACTTGCAGAGGTTCAGTGAGGATATGGGTTCAAAAGTTAGATACCTATTTCCAACTCAATCCCATGACAAAGACAAATGCCAATAAATTGGCTACACTCCACCTGGACAGAGAGGCTCATGAGTGGTGGTACCACAGATTAGTGACATTGGGTCACAACACCATACACTCCTATGGTGAGTTCACTCAAAAGCTCATGGAGAGGTTCGACAGGAAGGATCCAGAGATACATTTCAGAGAGTTGGCTCAACTCAAACAGACAGGTAACGCAGAGGCCTTCATCTCAGAATTCCAGAGGATAGCAGTCATGGTAACAGATGTGTCAAAGAGCAGGTTGACGATGTTATTCACTAAGGCCCTAACAGAGCCACTACGGGGATGGGTGAAAGCCTACAAACCCCCCACTCTGCAGGATGCCATTAGCAAAGCCAGAGATCTCCAGGATTCAGTTCCGAAGAACAGGTTCCCTCTCAAAACCAACTTTCCTGTTAGGGACAAGGACAAGAAACCTTTCCAGCAGGATTTTCCCAAGAAAACATGGTTAGACAAGGACACTAGGAAAAATTTGAGGCAAAAGAAATTATGTTTCACTTGTCAGGAACCATGGGTGCCAGGACACAGGTGTGCAGGGAAGGCAAAGTCTCACTACATTAAAGTGTATTCGAACAGTGACGGGGAGGACTATGAGCAGGAGGCAACAGAAGAACTACGGGCAGCAGAGGAAGAATCACTCCAGGGTGATACACCAAAGGGAGTCATTGCTACGTTATCTGAAGTACCAAGATTCCATACTCTCAGGCTCAGAGGAGTAGTACAGGGCCACAAAGTGGGAGTATTGATTGATGGGGGAGCAACCCACGATTTCATTGACTCCACTTGGGTAGCCAAGAGGGGTATTCAGACTGAGAAGTTCGAGGGATTTACTGTAGCGGTAGTCGGGAACTCCAGCATGGATTGGCAACTATTGGATTCTGAAATTGAATGTCACATTAGGCAACTATCAGATGACAGATTCCTTTTATGTAGTAGATGTGGCAGATACTCATGTAGTATTAGGTGTTCAGTGGCTTTATTTAATAGGGAAATATACTACAGACTACCAGGCAATGGAAATGGAATTCCAGGGGCCAGACGGAAAACGGGTAGTTTTGAGGGGCATGAACACTTATCCCCCAAAACTGGTCTCTTCACAGAGAATGGAGGCAGTACTCAAACAGGATGACATAGAATGGGTGGCAGAATGTTTTGTCACCTTTAGGAAACCTCCAGAGATTAACACACAACACCCAGGTGATATTCAAGCCTTGTTACAAAAGCACAAAAAGGTACTTCGGGACCTTTTAGCAGGTAGACCACCAAACAGGGGCTTTGAACACATCATTGAGCTAGAGCAGGGGACACAGGCAGTCATCACCACTCCTTATCGACATCCCAAAAGATACAAGGATGAGATCGAGAAGACGATCAAAGAATTGCTGAAGCTTGGATACATTCGGCTCAGTTCTAGCCCCTTCGCATCATTAGTGGTCTTGGTCAAGAAGAAGGATGGTACACTGCGAATGTGCATTGATTATCAAGCACTCAACAAAAAGACCATCAAAAACAGGTATCCCATCCCTAGGATTCATAAACTAATGGACGAACTGCGGGGTGCCAAATACTTTTCCAAGATTGATCTTCGCTTGGGGTACCATCAGATCCAAGTAAGGGATCAAGACATCTCCAAAACAGTTTTTCGTTATCACTATGGTCACTATGAATTCCTGGTCATGCCTTTTGGACTTACCAATGCTCCAGCCACTTTTCAGTCATGCATGAACCATACTTTCAAAGTTCAGTTACGTAAGTTTTTGCTAGTATTCTTTGATGACATCCTTCTTTACAGCAAAACATGGGAGGAACATCTGAAACACCTGGACGAAGTATTGAGCATTCTAGAAGAACACTCACTTTATGCGAAAATGTCCAAGTGTTAATTTGGCATGAAGGAATGTTGTATCTAGGGCACATAATCGGTGAAAAAGGAGTACAGGTTGACATAGAGAAAATCCGAGCTATCAGAGATTGGCCCACGCCAAAAACAGTCACAGAATTGAGAGGCTTCTTAGGGCTTTGCACTTATTACAGAAGGTTACAGGTTGACATAGAGAAAATCCGAGCTATCAAAGATTGGCCCACGCCAAAAACAATCACAGAATTGAGAGGCTTCTTAGGGCTTTGCACTTATTACAGAAGGTATGTTAAGGGATTCTCCCAATTTGTCGCACCCCTCACAGATCTCACAAAGAAGGGAGCATTCACCTGGACAGAACTAGCACATAAAAATTTTGAGGAGATGAAAGTCATTATGAGTTCTTGCCCAATTTTAGCATTATCAGACTTCTCACAACCATTTGTAGTCGAATGTGATGCCTCAAGGGAAGGGTTAGGAGTAGTATTGATGCAAAACCATCACCCTATTGCGTTTGAGAGCCAAAAACTGAAGAACTACAAGCGCCACTACTCCATATATGACAAAGAAATGCTAGCTATCTTACATGCTCTCACGAAGTTCAGACAGTACCCAATGGGCAGCAAGTTCAAAATCAAGACAGGTCATAACAGCCTCAAGTACTTCTTGGAGCAAAAGGAACTGAATGAGCGCCAACAGAAATGGGTCAGCAAAGTACAAGCCTACGATTTTGAGATAGTCTATGTAAAAGGTAAGAATAATATAGTAGCCGATGCATTATCCAGGTGACCCGCCTCATTATCTCTCATGAATATATCCATAGATTGGAGGGCTCTCCTCTTAGTAGAATACTCCAAAAATAAATTCGCTTGCGAATTATTGGATGGACAGATTCAAGATGACAGGTATAGAATTGTCGATGACATCATCTATTACAAGAGCAGGATATACCTTGTCCCAGAATCAACTTTAAGAAAGAAAATCATACAGGCACCACATGACTCTCCACTATCAGGACATCAGGGTTTCTTAAAAACCTACAGGCAGATCCGAGAGAGGTTCTCATGGAAGGGCATCAAAGGGGAGGTTATGCAGCACGTGCGGGAATGTAGCATATGTCAGCAGAACAAGATTGAGCACATCCATCTAGCGGGGTTGCTTCATCCACTACCGATTCTAGAACAGAAGTGGGAAAGTGTTTCCATGGACTTCATTACAGGATTGCCCAAGGTCCAAGGGCGAGATTGTTTATATGTCGTGGTTGATCGACTAACCAAATTCGCACATTTCTTTTCTATATCCTATGATTACTCTGCAACTCGGGTAGCTGAGTTATTCTTCAGGGAGGTCTTCAAGTTACACGGGTTACCTAAGACCATTGTCAGTGACCGAGACAATAGATTCACAGGTGCCTCTGGCAGGAAATATTCAGATTAGTAGGGACCGAGCTTGCTACTAGCACGAGTTATCATCCCCAAAGCGATGGACAAAACGAAATTGTCAACAAGTGGATTGAAGGATATCTGAGGAACTATGTAACAAGGCAGCAGCGAACCTGGATTAATTGGCTACACTTAGGAGAGTACTGCTACAACACTACCTATCACATGTCTATTAGGATGACACCTTTTAAGGCATTATATGGCTACAAGGCCTTGGACTATGCAGATTTAGCATTCGGAGACAGAAGGGCTCCTAAGGCAAAGGATTGGATATAGGACAATCAGGATATTCTTAAAATCCTGAAAGAGAACTTATAGATAGCCCATAATTAGCAGAAGTTGTATGCAGACAGACACAAGGTTGAGCGGAGCTTTGAGGTAGGAGATTTGGTATACTTAAGGCTCCAACCTTACAGACAGTCTTGAATTAAGAAGAAAGGAGCGGAAAAGTTAAAACCTTGCTTCTACGGACCCTACAGAATAATCAAAAAGGTGGGAGAGGTGGCATATGAACTAGAACAGCCACAGGAGAGTAAAATTCACAATGTATTCCATGTGTCCAACCTGAAGAAGGCCATTGGGAAACACATTGCTCCATCAACAGAATTACCTCCTTTAGATGATGAGGGACTTTTGATACTGGTTCCTAAACGGATCATACAGACTCGAGAAAGAAAACTCCGGAACCGGGTGATTAGAGAATACTTGGTTCAATGGAAAGAATTACCTCAAAAGGATGCCACATGGGAAGGAGAACAGGTATTGCAACATCGCAGTTTGCAGTTGCTTGAGGACAAGCAATCTCAAGCAGGGAGGACTGTAATGTCCTCTTCTGCTTAGGCATTGAGGACCAAACCGCTAACCTATGTGATTCCTGTGGGTTCGAGCAGTTACGGAAGTTAGGGAATCAACTGAAGACTGAGGCCATCTATAGAAAATCTAGGGCATCAATATTATATCACCATTGGGTCGAAGAGAGCCACCAAAGCCAAAGGCCACTGGCATGCATGACATCTAAGCATTATTTAATGATGCATGCACCCAATTAAGTGTCCATGCGCATGCATGCAAGTCAACTGCAAATTAGAAGTTAAAGTGACCTAATTAGGTCAAAAGTTAGGGTTTTCACAATTGAAAGTTATAAAAGAAAGATAAAGTGAATGGAGACTTTACTTTTGGATGATTATTGATTTTGGAGCTCTTGAGTAGCAGCACAGCGTGCAGCCACAGGCCCACAGCAGTTGGGGTTGGAGACGGCGTCTTCAGCTAACGGGGTTTCGACAGTGAGATATCTGCCCTAGTCTCCTTCAAGATAAACCATCCAGGTTTGTCGCCATGTCTATTGCATTCATCATTATCCAGTGTTCCAGTATATGCCAAAAGGTTATTTGTAGGTTCATCCGTACAGCTGGGGACATTTAGCTGGACAACCCAAGTCATTCACCAGGACTCTGGATCATCATATTTCTTCCGCATGTGGCCTGCATCCTCACTGATAGGATCACTCTACTGCATTGAGTGATTATCGGCCATTAGATTTTCCACCTGGGGCAGCTAGCAGCAGATTACAGAGGTGTGGGGGCGTGAGCAGTAGATTGGTAGATCAATTCGCTAGGGCATCTGGAGATTTATCCATAATATAATTTCCATAATAAGATTGTCACACCAGTAACTTGATAACAAACTTGATCTGTATACAAAAAGGATCAACCCCACTGAGTTATGGTCTGTCTTAACATTTGCAACTTCACCAAAAAATCAGAGTTAAGTCGTCAATCTGTTGAAACTTTTACACAGAAGTGCGGCTGCCTCAGTCCCAGAAAAGATATCCAAAAACATAACACCATCGAATTCCTCTTTAGGCACTGCTTCTTTTCATATATATTTTATGTTGTTATAATAAGGCTGCTCCTACCTCAGTTCACCAGTAAAACACCCGAAATTCAGAGCTCTATATTATCCTTTTTCACCACCGAGTACACCCACAGAAATGAAGAAGAAGAATAAAAAAAACTTGTTGCTGATCCCTTTTATTGCTGTTGCAACCTCAGTCCCGACTTTCCTTATCTGCTGCTCAAAATATACTCACAAAATACTCAGCTTGCAAATTGCAGACTTCACTCCATTATCTGGCTGCCTCAGAAAGTATACACCCAAAAATCAGACCTTGCATCTCTGCTGCTGCCACAGTGCCTTCTATTACCCGAAAAATCTCAGAGCTAGATTCATACCACCGAATTCTACACTCACAAAATGGGGGCGTTGGCTCCTTATTTATACACATTTTTTTTATAAAAAAATTCTGGGCCGACTTGTTATTGTTTTCATTTTTAATTCTTGAAGCAGACTTCACCACTAAAAATTAATGTATTTTAAAGTTTTGTGGCCAACTTACTTTTAATCTGAAGTATATTTTAATGTGATCATTTGATTGGTTGTGGGGGTTTTTTCTAATTAAAAAATACTATATAGTAAATAACCCAAGGATTTTATACCATGATAAAGTCAAAGGGTTCCATCAACACATCAAGGGCTTCACGTCATTATGGCTGGTAAGTTAGAGTCACACCTTTTACCCTTTGCATGAGTAGGCCTTAGGCCACTTTGACCAAAGCATTTTCAAATGACCACAGTATGGGTCATTTGGCTCATTAGGTGACCTAATGCCCATATCCAAAGTCCTTGCTTTGTCATCTCTTGTCTTGCTTGCTTTGGCTTCATGTCATGTCATCACACTTCACCTTTGTCATTAATGTTGGCATCAATGACAACACCATATTCATCAATCTCCCCCTTTGTCATTGATGGCAACCAACTAACTTCTTCTTCTCCCCCTTTGACATTAATGACAAAGGGTCAATTAGCCATTTGAGGCTTCGCAATACCCAAAAAAATGTATGTTGGAATACTTCCTGAGGTCATACTGAAGTGTTTGCTCCTTCTTTTCATATCTCTCCCCCTGTCAATCAGCACTCATATGCTGCTAGGTTTGTACCGAAAACTTCTTCTCTTTGTTTCTTGACTCTTCCTGAGGTCTTGATTTAAATCTGCTACAAAAATTAATGAGTATCGCTTGCAATTGGATTTATACAAGGAACTTCAACAAGTCTTCAAGGCATTTCATTAACTACTCATGCTCTTGGTCAGCACAAACAGATTCTCCAAAAGCTGAGCCCAAGATGATAATCAATCTGCTCTTTACTTTACAATTTAAGGGATTTAATAACATAGAAATGTTGTCAGAAGAGTTGATCACTGTTCACGAAAAATAGTCAATTTTCTTTCTTAATTTCTGTAGGATAATGACTTTCTGGTTGACTGATTTACTCCCTTACACAGGATCATTATCGTGGTAATAAAGTCTTCTTCTGAGCTAGTCCCCTCCTTTGACTGAGCTCGACTTTGATTTTGGTGTCTTGACCTTAAGATGGATACTTATGACTGAGCATTCACTCTTGCACTTCACAGATATACGCCAATAACTTATCTTAATTGCTTCCCCTTAGATTTCTTTATGATTGTATAAACGTGTTCTCTTCTTCATACTGTCCAATTCTTGGCTTGACCCAACTTCCTTTGAACTCCTGTGTCTTCAATATGCCGCTTCAGCCATCGTGCCCAAAAGAGTGTTAAGATCGATTACTGTAGTGCTTCTCTAGCAGGATCTTGACTTTCTTTCTTTTATTGCAACTTTGACACTGCGGTTGGTTAATGAACACTGTCCTTTGTAACTTGAGTTCTAACCCTTGGGAGATATTACAGAATGCCTTATGTACCTCAGCTCTTTTGAAGAACATAGGATGGTGACTTTTGAACCTTGAGTTTCTTCAAATTCTTTTTGTATAACTTATGACTGCCCCAAAAGTATTGAGTGCCTTTGCTGGGATAAAGATTAAAGTCTTCAACAGTACTGCAGCTCCTGCTATTTCCTTGACAGTTTTTGCTTGATATAGAAGGACCCTGTAGTCTGAAACTTCCAAGGAAAAATCAAAGATATACATAGAGATCTCAGAACACATTACACTTCATCTTCCTTATGTGTCTTCTTGATGATTCTGCAGCATTTACTAGGATTAGGATCTGAAATTGATCTTTTAAGTCTGTTTTTGGACACTTGCAGGTGTCAGAGATTGAGAAGGCTTCATATCACTTCTTCCAAGGTTACTGTCACAAGGATAAATACCGAGATAGATCAGGGCCTTTCTTACTCAGCTTTTTATGACTACAACCATGACTTCATCAAGACTGTTTAACGATACTTGAGTCAATCACTTAAATACTGCTGAGGATGACTTTCGAATCATGTAGCCTTCACCAGATTCCATTTTTGTAGAAATGTTGTATTTTTGGTTAGTGTACCTTCTCCTTCAGTCACCATACTGCTCAGATCCAAGGTTACCGTTCTGCAGTTCATTAGATGCTCCACCTATCAATGATATCATCAAATGACTGCTTATGTCGAGTTCTGATCATATGCTAAGTCATACAATCAGATACCAACAACAAGACATCCCTGTCAGTCATATCCAAAGTTGTATCTTGGCCTTGCATTTGTCTTCCTTCTGTCAATATTTGCTTTCACGATCCTAGGACCTGTCACTTCTTTTGGAGCATCCATCATTTTCCCATTGAGTCCATCCTCCAATAATGAACTCATGGCATACTGAAAGTCTTTGGAAGACTTCAAGTATGGCTTGCCATATGGCAGCCACCCTTCACCTTTTGTGCATTGATCTTCAACTTCATTTAGATCCAGGAAAATATTTTTCCTAACCCATACCTTAGAGTGTCCTTGGCTTAGATTGTTTGTCTTCTGATCTTCAACTTTTCCTTCGTTATCCTTCTTCCATGATTCATTAGTTCTCCTTGCTTGTGTATATGATGGACTCACCCTAGATTGACTCCTTTTACTTGGGCATTCTTTAGCCTTGTAACCAAAACCACTACATGAGTAGCACCTCATTGTATGACAGTTAGCCGCAATATGACCATGACGATTACATGTCCAACACCTAACTTTGTCATTAGGGCTTCCAGCACTTCTTTTTCCATGGGATCTACAATCCACAGCCTTATGACCAAAATTAAAGCAAGAAAAACAATAGCCATTAAATCTATTTTCATTCCTTGAAGTTTGGCTCCATCTTGGAGTTGTCCTTCTTTTTTCAAATGAATGGCCTTGATGATTGGGAGTGGCTTCGTAAAGTACTTTTGAATTTTCAACTTCTTTGTTGGCGTGTGCAGGTGCATAAACAACCATGTTGGATTCAGCTTCAGGAGTTCTAGGGGAACGACAAGACTTCTTTCAATTTGTCTTCTTCCTTCTTGAACCCAAGGCCAGACTTGTCAGAGGAAAGCCCTTGGCACTTTAGAATTTCATCCAGGATGACTGAACTTTCATTGAACTTCACATGATCTTTTGACTTATCAATTTTCTTTCTAAGACCAACAATTTCCATTTCAAGTCTCTGATTTTCTTTTTCTTTTTCTTCCAGTTGAAACTTCATAACGTCTTATGTTCACTTAACTTCCTCCAACTGGACCTTTAGATCAGTATTAACCCATCTTGCTTCTTCAAGATCTTTAAGATCTATACCAATCTCTTCTTGCTCTTTCGCTAATCCGATCTTTAATTCCTTCATTTCATCATTTTGATCTTGCAGCTTTACTTGCAAGTCTTTGTTCTTGAGTTTTAACTTCATAAGAAAAGATTTTGTCTCCTCTTTGTATTTTTCAAATGACCTCAACATTTTATTCTTGAGTCTTGGATTGGATCTAAGATCAATATTTGTCAAAGTGCTTGTAAGTGCATTATTTGCTTTCAACAAAACTTCTTCTTCATCTTCTGTAAGAACAGCTTCATCATCATTACATTCAGAGTTATCATCCATTGAAGAGTGTTTACCTTCACTTGTATCTGAAGCTTGTACTTGTTTTTCTTCTTGCTTTTCATCCTTGACTTCTGCTTCCTTTTCTTTGTCTTGACTCCTTTGGTGTTCTTCTTCCAGCTTGAACCAGAGATCCTTGGCAGAGTGTAATCTTTTACACTTTCTTTAATAGAGCTTGACAGACCATCCATCAAAAATTTCAAGGCAATCTTGTTGTATGTCTCAACAGCCGTCTTTGTCCCTTTGTTGGGATGGTTAGGTGGGTTAACCACTATTTCCCAAACACCAAATGTTTTTAAGTAGTCTTTCATTTTACTTCTCCAACCAAAGTAATCTGAATTTTCCAAAACTGGAACTTCATAATTAATGAACTTTGTTGATCCTTCCATAATTGTGTCCCCAAATCCCTTCAAGCTTGTTAGGCTTATGTTGAAGGCCCAGCTCTGATACCAATTGTTAGACACAATGGCTTACTGATAGGGGGGGGTGAATCGGTAAGCTTGGACTTACTTCAATTTTCACTTCTTCAAGCTTTAAAACTTAAGTCATCATTTCACATTCAATTCAACATCATATTCATCAATAGACTATGCATCAATAATTAAATCCATTCATCAAATAAAAACCATAATCATCAACACATTGCACAAGAGTCACAAGATATAATGTTTGTAATATTTTTGTATTTCAACGGCTATGACCGTGAGGTAAATCAGCACCTACTTCTATCCAAGACTCTGCTTGGTCTTTTCTTAGATCCTACTAAGAAAACAGGTACAAGACCCAGCTTGTTTTTACATATGAACACTTGCCACATCACATATCCAACTTGTCATGCAACTTGGTTATCACCATCAAGTACAAGATCATCTCTGTCAACTGCTTACAATATCATGTCCCAGATCTTGTCCTATGCTTATGTCATCTAAGTTCGCTCATCTGCTCATGTCATCAATCTGACTGGTCAATTATCATGTCATCATGTACTCTGTTGTTCAAGGATCATGCCAATTCACCAAGAGATTTGCTCATCAATATATCAAAGATCTATTCTAGTCATTAAGATAATGTTTTTACTACTTATACACATCAAGTGTCTTCACATGTCCACTGATTTATCCATAATAAGATTGTCACACCAGTAACTTGATAACAAACTTGGTCTATATACAAAAAGGATCAACCCCACTGAGTTATGGTCTGTCTTAACATTCTGCAACTTTACCAAAAATCAGAGTTAAGTCGTCAATCTGTTGAAACTTTTACACAAAAGTGCGGTTGCCTCAGTCCCAGAAAAGATATCCAAAAATCCAAAAACATAACACCATCGAATTGCTCTTCAGGCACTGCTTCTCTTCATATATATTATCCGTTGTTATAATAAGGTTGCTCCTACCTCAGTTCACCAGTAAAACACCCGAAATTCAGAGCTCTATATTATCCTTTTTCACCACCGAGTATACCCACATAGATGAAGAAGAAGAATAAAAAAAACTTGTTGATGCTCCCTTTTATTGTTGTTGCAACCTCAGTCCCGACTTTCCTTATCTGCTGCTCAAAATATACTCACAAAATACTCAGCTTGCGAATTGCATACTTCACTCCATTATCTAGCTGCCTCAGAAAGTATACACCCAAAAATCAGACCTTGCATCTTTGTTGCTGCCACAGTGCCTTCTATTACCAGAAAAATCTTAGAGCTAGATTCATACCACCAAATTCTACACCCACAAAATGAGGGCGTTGGCTCCTTATTTATACACTTTTTTTTTATAAAAAAATTCTGGGCCGACTTGTTATTGTTTTTATTTTTAATTCTTGAAGCCGACTTCACCACTAAAAATTAATGTATTTTAAAGTTTTGCAGCCGACTTACTTTTACTCTGAAGTATATTTTAATGTGATCATTTGATTGCTTGTGGGGGTTTTTTCTTATTAAAAAATACTAAATAGTAAATAACCCAAGGATTTTATACAATGATAAAGTCAGAGGGTTCCATCAACACGTCAAGGGATTCACATCATTATGGCTGCTAAGTTAGAGTCATACCTTTTACCCTTTGCATGAGTAGGCCTAGGGCCACTTTGACCAAAGCATTTTCAAATGATCACAGTATGGGTCATTTGGCTCATTAGGTGACCTAATGCCCATATCCAAAGTCCTTGTGCTTTGTCATCTCTTGTGTTGCTTGCTTTGGCTTCATGTCATGTCATCACACTTCACCTTTGTCATTAATGTTGGCATCAATGACAACACCATATTCATCACCTCCTTCCAGTTGTTGCTAGAAAACTATTATATAAGGCTTTCGTGGTTTTTCCCCGGGGACTTGGGTTTCCACGTAAAAATCTTGTGTACTGTGTTTTGTTATGCTTCTTATGTGATGATGATATGATGATATGTATAATGATAATAATGTACTATGCATAATATTGAATGAGTTGTTGATGATTGTTAACGTTTATGTTATCACCAACCTTGTAGTTGCTTGTGTGAGATGGATCAAGGATGGACGGTATAGAGACAAGCAACTAAGGAGGTGGAACCAAGATTTCCTCGACTCCCAAATGGATGGTTGTCACGCCAATCGAGGCAATCTTCACTTTATGTTATCTTAGCCCAAGGAAACAATGGGGGAGACCCAGATCTACTCCTGATAGGAGAGATCAGACCTAGACCCCAGATCAGACAAAATGGACTTGAGGTACGTAAGGTGTAAGGTGATGAAAACCCTAGATCTATGGATGACATCACTAGGTGAGCTAAGGCTTTGGATAAAGGTTTAGGAGATATGAGATTTGATCCAAGTTAGGACACAGATGACCTATGAGGTAAATACTAAATCTAGGTTAAGGTACTAACAGGAGGTGAAGATATCCACTGCCTTGGGAAACGTAACCAATGCAGGGAGGGCAAGAGCAGGACTGGGGCTATCTAGTACCGATGGATAGAATCGTATGAAAGTATGACAATGTCAAAGCACCCAAGCCACCAGGAAAAAGTCAAAACACAAGAGAAAGAGGCAAAAGAGGGGGTAGCGCCAGGGTTGGAGATTGGTGCCTTTCAGATCTAGGGCAATGGAGTTAGTTCCTGCCCAGTGTTGAAGGAAACCCACCTAGGTATAGACTCGATCTACAAACTTAAAAAGTGGTTTTGCCGAAAAAGTCAAATCGCAGGGAAAAATGGCAGCATGGAGGATAGCGCTTAGGGTTTGAGAATTAGTTTTTCAGATCTAGGGCAACAGAGTCACTTCTAGCTCAGTGTTGGGGAGGACCCACTTGGGGCATGACCTGATCTACAAAACCCAGAAATGGTTTGTCGGGAACTCAAGCAAATTGAGCCATAATATTTTTTGGTTTTTTATTATTTAGGGTTTATAAGGTAAAAATGGAAATACAGATGCCAATGGATTGAAATCTAGAAGAGAAGCACTAACCTATAGATCTTACCTAAAAAACCTTGTAGATGCCTTGATGATGATGATCCCTGCTATCCCGATCAATTTGAGAAAATTTGAGTGAGTTCTATGCCCAACGTTTTGCCCCAAGAAGCCAATGCGCCCTCTCTCCTGCACAACAAACATCAACAATATCAGATTTGCTGCATCATGAGAAAAAAGCAAATGCTACAAAAAAATAGTAAGATGAAATCATAGATCGCATTGATGCTAATGAAAACCCCCTAATACAAAACACATCCAAGCCAAGAGAGTTGAGGAAGCCCTGCAAAAACACCCAAGTTGATATCGCCCTCCTGTAGACAAGACAATCTTTCCTGAAAAAAATATATAGATCTCACAACAAAGACCCAAATGCTAGGAAGCAAAAGATTTTCAAATCACCATCGAAGAACACCAGATGCAAAGGAGATCCAAAAATATCCACAAAAAAAGTTTTTCTGTTATCCAGATCCAAGAGCCAAAGACCCCTTACAAATGAGACGCTCTCTCCTTTAAGTAGGAATGAGAGAACCAAAATCCTAACCACTTTTCAAATGGGTGGCTAAGATTAAAAGATACAAATGTTCTAATCAACAGTTGAGATGAGCTCAACATACAATACGTGGATCAATACAATAATATAATATAAAAGTGGACTAAATCACCCTAGGAGAGGGGATCCCACTCAACAAAAAATAAATGAAGCACATGGTGGGTCCATGGAGAGTTAATTAACTCCCTTTGGGTGTCCCCATGGCACAATAAAAATATAATAATTTTTAAACTATGAAATTGTGCCTCCTTGAGGAAATCGTGAGCCTCCAAAAGCTCCAAAACATAATAAAATATGCCCGAACAATGGATGTGGGCCCACCCAAGTGCTGCAACTCCTAGAGGAGTGGAAAACATCACACTCATCATCAAAACTCATCCCATGCCATTTCCTTGCCTCAGTAGCCCAAATCGAGTTCTTTAGTAGCCATTTTAATTATTTTTTATTTGCCTCGAGAAACGTGACATGCCAAAAACTGCCCCCTAGGATGCATTCGTTGTCCAACTGATCCCACCATGCTCTCTAGGAGGGGGGTAATATGGTACAATCAAGTGGTTGGACCCCCTATTCCTCATACAGCATCCTAGGAGATCCATGAAAATTATCTCCCTGCTCAGACAAGCCATCCAGTATGGAAAAACTGCACCAAAATGGTACACTGAGACAAATCATCATTGCAAGTGCCTGAAACTGAAAACAAGTTGTCTCACTGGACTCAAAGAGTCCAAATCCATCTAAGGTGAATACTCATACCCCCTCTAGGTCTCTGCATGATCATCTACAAGATCCAATATACCCAGATAGAGAAAATAATAATCTGTAAATGACCATATAACCATTAATATAACCCAGGCTAACCTCCATCTGTTGCAAGTGTTCATAGGTCAAGACATGCTCCACAAATCATTCAAATGACACTTAAACAATTAGCAATCATTTCACTGGTGATCTATCAACCAAATATAAAGGATTTCATTTATTAACTATAACTCAGACCAGACTTTCAAGACCATACTCACTTCATAGTTGTAATCAATTTGCTAATGAAGGGTGAGGGCTAAAATTTACAAGGCTAGGCCAAAAGGTGACTACCAACTTGACATTGTGACACTTCGGATATGGAAAGGGCATACTCACTCTAGCATATGATGGACAAGCAACAACACAAGGGATCGCAGTGTCTCGCAAATGGGTGAGTTACTTCAAAGGTGCTTATTCACCTCGATAAATGCTCACAATCCAACTCAATACAAGTGAGGCCAACAATCCTTAGATATAACTTTAGGAACCATTGTTTTTTGGGCCTTTGATTTTTCATAGCCTTGGTCCATGTATTTATTTCACGGATTTTTTTATTATTTTAGGCTTTATGCATTCATGTATGTTGAAAAACACTACTTTTCATGAATGTTCTAAGATATTTATTTCATTGTACTTCAAAGCCAATTTCATTAGGCTTGCCTTGCATTCATGTATGTTTAAAAACACTACTTTTCATGAATGGGCTTTCTTCACAAGATATTCATTTCCAAATACATTGTATTGATGGCAGCGCTACTTGTTTCAAGTTTAGCCAACACAACCTAGGTAACTTAGAGCCGAAACACAAATAAACAGGGAAGCTTATCCAATCATAGAGGCTCTAGTGGGGAAAGGTCCTCCATGCCACAAGTCAAAATAGTAGGTCGTGTAAGAAACATAACTGGAAGGTAATGGATGGGTGGAAACAATGAATAATGAAACCAACACTAGCAAGCCAAAGTATGGTGAGAATGACTACCTCTATTCTCCCTAAGGAGGGTAAAACCAATGAGTATAGATCAAGAACTTCCAGGTCTGAGTAGGGACATCAATACATAATAAAAATACATCCAAGTCCACATATTTATATGATCGCCACATCATGACACTAAATGCTAATACATGTCACAAGAATGAGTATAAGAGCAATGATAACCATAACACAAGATAATACAAGCTGAGTCATAAACATGTAAATAATCCATCTGAACCAACATCTGTCCAATGATAAAGCACTGATACAACGCTGGGCACTAATAATTGCTCTGCAAATGGCTAAAATGACTACATCAGTCCTCAAATCTGAGTGTCCTGAGACTCAGTCATGGCATGGGATAGTACTATAGTCCATCAATCAAATCATGATCCATCATAGATGCTCATCTCAGCATCTCATATGTAGGGGAACTAGCTGAACAGTGTACTGAAATCTGAAAAATAGAATATGGTACCCTGGCTACTATATATGTGATAACAGTCTAAAAAGTAACAAAAACTATACACACTGTTCACCCCTTACACCCTTAGGCAAAGTTTGAAGTCATTCGGATAGGTCTTGCTAAGGTTTTGGTCATGTTTTCCAAAGTCAATCAAGGAAATCGGGAAAATTGACAATTAATTAAAAAGCCAAATTTTGGCAAAGTGTCCAAAGTCACTTAGAAGGAGAAAATTAAGTTTCTAAATGTTATGTTATGTTCCTAAGATGATTTTATAAGAAAAACGGGAACCCCCATGCAAGTGTTTCACAAGAATGAAGATGTTGCCAAGGGGGGGCACCCTCCCTCTTCATAGAGATTGAGATAATTAAACATAAGCTAAAGTAAGGGATCCCACTTTGGTGGTCCCCCTCTTTGGACCTAGAATGAAGATTAAAAATATTAGAGGGGGGTTTCCTCCCCATTTCTATATGATTTCTCACCCTACGAGGTGCCTCCAAGAAAAGTGGTTCCCCTCTTTGAGCTCTCACTCTCTCATTTTGACAAGAGGCTTTGATACACTTGGGCTCTCTCTCTTCACTCATTTTCTATTTAAGGAGGCTTCCCCTCCTCATTTGGGTTATAAACACACACACCCACACTCTTTCATGCTCTTGCTCTCATTCTTTTTCTCTTGCTCTCTTGCCCTTGCTCTTGCTTGGACCATTGTAATTTTCAGCCATTGGCTTTGTTAATCAAAATCTTTGGAGGAATCTTGTGTCCATTGTTCTCATTGATGATTTGTTTCCATGCTTGAGAAGCTACACAAGTTTGGTTTGCCAAAGAAGCATACTTATTTGCTTTGGTGAGATTTATGGTATTTGCATTCCATAAATTTTGTGAGTTTTTATTCTTGTAGCAAAAGAAGTTCATATATTTTCTAGTTTAAAGTTTATGATTTCTTTGCTCGTTATTTGATTCTCACCTTCTAATAATTGTGTAGTGAAAATCTTATAAGTTATAGGTTATTTGGATTGAAGAGTAAGATTCCTCGGTTGGATGCCCCATTGCTTTACTTTTTGAAGAACAAATGACCAATTTTATCTTTCTTTACATACAAATTTCTACATTTTAATTTTAGTTTGTTGAATGTTTCAAATTTGATTTTAACCCTTTTATACTCAAGTTCTTTCAAAATTATTCATTTGAAA
Source organism: Pseudotsuga menziesii (assembly GCA_001517045.1). NCBI lineage: Eukaryota > Viridiplantae > Streptophyta > Pinopsida > Pinales > Pinaceae > Pseudotsuga > Pseudotsuga menziesii. Next base: position 143,654 of record LPNX010046908.1, read on the forward strand.
ACTTTATGTAAATTTTGTATATATATTGCACTAACATACTAGCTTCCCCAAAGTGATTTTGGGCACATTTTGTCATTTTCTGTTTGCTAGTTTTTAGCAGGTTGGTAACAAAACAAGACAAAAATCTGACAAATTTCAGCCAAGAAGGGTGCAAAGGCTACCCCAAAGGAAGAGCTTCAAGGCCATTATAAGAAATGCATGAAAACATGGTCTTTCCCACTTCTTTCCTCTTATTATGTATATGCTGAAATTTCATTCATTGTAACAAGGCCAAGAGAGTCTCTTGGACTTGATTTCTTATTTTACATTTTGAGTCAAATTGAACTTTTCCTTGTTTGCCATCCTTGCATGCAAAAGAAATTGGGCTTGCCCACCTTTGCATAAACAATTGTTGATTCGGCTATGCCATCTTTGCAAAATCGTGCCAGCTCAACTTTCAATTTTTGTTATTTTCAACTGCCCACACCTTGCAAAGTGAGTTGGCTACGCCACCCTTGCAATATCGTGTTGGCTTGCGTTGTTAATAATTTCATTATAATTGTTAAATTCTTCATTTTGTTTAAAATAAACCTTGCCCCAATCTTTGCCCCGTATTCACTCCCCTTGCCGGTTGATCCAAACCTGGGTGACAAGAAACGGAGAAGGTTCGAGTTGGCTAGAATAATAGGCATTTCGATCTATTATTGCAAGATTGAGAAAAGAGAATTAGTGTGTGGAGCTAGAGGGGTAGAGGTCATTGGAGGCCTCATGGTACTTAGTGTCATCCTGTTGAGCACATGGCTAGTTCTTGGGACTGACTTGTGGAGCTAGGAGGGAGCCTTGTGCTCTCTTGTTGAGCACCCAACAGTTTCTCTCAAACGAGGGATAAGGGTTGGAGGTAGACACATTAGTTAGTTCATTTATTCTCTCATGCAAACAAATTAATCCCCTAAGTTGAAGAAAGAACTTAAAATAAATTAAAATCTATTGGACCACTTGTACAACATCACGATCTTTCATTTTATTTACTATTGCAGTCATTGTTTATTTGGTTCAGTTCTACTTCATGCTCATCTCGTGCACTTTAGTTCATTTGCTTAAAGTATTTTACATTTGAAGACTGTGGTCTTTTGATCGTTGTGGTGAACGAATGATTTAGAGCAATTTGTGCATTTTGGGAATTTCATTGTAATCTTTGCTTGTGACTCCATAGCCCGATTCAGGCAGGCACTGGTTTAGTAATACTATATTTCTCTTGCAATTATATTTGGTTTACGAACAAAGAAAGATTTTCCTGTCATTTGAAATTATTGCATTTTTGCATGATTGATTGCCATAAAGCTTAAATTAATCTAATCATCTTTTAACTCCTAAAACACAACCTTTGAGACATAGTAAATAGGGACTACCCCCCTTGACCGTTTTAGGAGTTGGGTCTAAACGGAGGAGTTAGGAATCGAGATGACATTGGGTTCTAAACTCATAGTTGCCCTTAGGAACACACCTAGTGGTTGGAAAACTTTTCCATGGTCAAGTGTGTTTTAGGCAGCAACAGCACCCAAGCTCTGATCTTTTCTGCAGGATAAAACTTTGTCCTCTTTCAAATCTGTGTGGCCTATTTCAAACTCAGCATATCAACTCACCAGCACATATGCCTGGGGCAGATTTAGGGTTAACAAGCCCCCACTCCATAGCCTTAGCACTCTTATGTAGGGATACCCCCCTTGAGTTGGAGGAGAGTCAACCTAAAGTGAGAAAGATAAAGCTTCCAAGGTGACAGTGGGTAGCTTGTCTAAAGTCACATTTGGGTTCTATTCCTCATGTGTATGGTTCGGAGTTCCACATTGGAGTGAGAGCCTAGGAGGTAACAAGGGGTACTCTTCTCATGAACAGTCCTCACTAGAGACCTGTTTGGTCTTGAACTTGCACTGGAATTGGAAGCTCTTGCTCCTATCTACAGCTACACTCTGGAATGTTACAATGAACATGTAACAAAATATGTTCTCTCAGGCCACTAAGTTGTATAAGTGCTCTTGTTATAAATTAAATGAGTAGACTTTTTTATCTGATCAAAAAAAAATTGTCTGCTTGATGGACAGAGTTTCAATTTTTGAAGTTGTATATATTTCACCAAACATCAGTAAGGCTACCATCCTGCAATATCTATAAGGTAGTTTAATTCACAAGTATTTACTGTACCAAACTGAACAGTGGACAGTGGCTGTCTTTTCCTGTCAGTTATGATAACTCATTTTGGATGGCAACTTTTAACACTTCAAATAAAAAGGAAATCATTATATGGCATATATATTTTAATAAAAAGCAATAAAGAAAAGAATGAATGAATTCATGTACAGAAGAAAAGGCAACTCAATTAAGAACTGCAATTCAAATGAGAAGGACATTGAAATGCAGCATACCTTTGAACGGGAAAGCTGACGAACTTTTAGATTTAGTTCCTGCTGTTGCTGTTCTGCCCATGTTGTTACTGCCACATCCCCCCGTTGTTCAAATGCTTTTCTTCTCTTCATCAACCACTCCATCCATGCCTTGGATGCCTGGCAGCACAAATCACGGTTAGAAAATATTCAATACAAAATACACACACATGCTTGCAGAATCATGTACCCAACCATTTACCAGAGATTCCAATTTCAAATGCACACGTGCAAAGATGTACTAGAAACAGAACACACAGAAGCACAAACTGCTAAATAATACAAAGCTTAGATGTTCTTTGACTTAAACTTTGGTCTATTCTGTTATTTGTATATGTACAGACACACTCAGAGGGACATTGGAGGCATAAGCATTTTTTCTCCATACAGAAAGACTCAAGACCAATAGCAATGCATTATGTTGCAAAATATTCCTAAATCGCAAGAAACTAATTTTTTCTGCTCTGAGAATAGTAAAAGGAGCTTGGCATAGCTTCAAGCATGCCCTCAATACTAAATCATATATATATATAGAAGGAGCTTGGCATGGCTTCAACCATTCCCTATATATATAGTATTGAGGGCATGCTTGAAGCCATGCCAAGTTCCTTATATATATTTATTATATATACAAGGAGGTTGGCATGGCTTCAAGCATGCCCTCAATACTATATATATAGAGCATGCTTGAAACCTAAATATATACAAGGAGCATCGCGTGGCTTCAAGCATGCCTCAATACTATATATAGGGCATGGTTGAAGCCATGCTAAGCTCCTTTTATTGAGGGCATGTTTGAAGCTATGCCAAGCTCCTTTTACTATTCTCAGAGCAGAAAATTTTAGTTTATATATATATATATATATAGGAAATTACACATGATGCCACCAAGATCGATATGAAACAATAGGTGTTACATATCTATATCCATGTCCCTGAAATACTCTTAAGAACAATTGTTAAGGGGTTAGAATGCAAATTTACCAACTCAGTCACCATGGGGTTACTGGTGCTCAACCATCCTGTTAGACCCATATGGTAATATCATCAAATATGGCAATTAACATGTGAAAAAATAGGCAAGCTAACCATGAATAATGGACACAGAATCAGAAGACACTCAAGCAGTCCTGTATGTCACATGAAAAGACTCAAATGCATTTCATTAGACAGAGTGCCTTTAAATAAACATACAAATAGAAGAAACCCTTCAAATAATTCCATGGATGACCTGATACTTTGTATTCAAGGTTCAAACCCTCTAATGGATCAACAATATACGTCAAGGGGTAATATATCATTAACAGGTGGCCATTAACCACTACTCCAACAAACCCCCCCTTAATGTTCACTGCTCACCTCATTTAACCCAACTCCAAGTGCTGATCTGAATTTCTCGAACTTTCTCGAACTTATCCTTTCCCAATGGTTTGGTAAAGATGTTTGTTGTCTGCTCCTCTGTGGGATGTTATCCCATCTCTATTTCTTTCTTTGTGACTGAGATGAACAAAGGTCCATTTACTAAATATTCAACATAAGGACAATAGACAGAAATCCATATAGGACAAGTAATAAATAATTGAAGAAGATAGATGATAGATTGATAAATAAAATATGATTATTGGACGGTATAATTATATACACGTTGACTGGTCATCATGTTAGATAGATTATGTCCCTTAGTTAGGATGTGTCCCTTCATATAGCATGTTGATATATACATATTTATGTTCATTACATTGGCTTCCCCTTGGGCCTTTAGAAATGCTTCATCCTCAAAGCATATTTATGGAAAAAATTTATGTCTTTGTTATAGCTTGTAATGCCTTTTCACCATTTTCTGTTCATCAAGTTGTGATGGTTGCGATACAAGATGATAGAAGATGAGAGGACGGAGAAGAGAACTTACCCATCATAGGAGTTACAAAACAATGAGCATAATTGTCTTATTGTAAAGGGGTCAGACTACCCTAATTCAATTTTCTGCAAAACCATGTAGTAATGACTTATGTGATTTGGGTAATGATAGGATTCCCTACTTGAGCTTATCTTCAATATAATAGGATCTTTACTTATCTTTTCACATTGATTTCATCTTGGGTTAATCCGTTGATGACCTTTCGAATTAGGATGATGATAAGGCATCCTTATATTTTGTGTCTTGTTTTTTAAACCTTCGTCTTTTGATACTTCTTGTGATTTATCGGCTGATAATATTCCAATTGGATCTGTATTGGTTCTTTTTTCCAATGTCTCGTTTTTTTACATCTGATGACTTCTTTATTTCAATGGGATTAGTCATTGTTTCTTTATCGATCGTTGGTTCTTTGTTGGTAAGTTCCTCTAGCTTTCCCTGTAGCAACTTCTTATCAATCTTTAGCTTCTTGATTTGGAGAAGTAAACTTTGATTATGATCCCTTAAGCATGAGAGTTCTTCTAGCTTGTCAACTTTATCTTGATTCCCTTGTTCCAACTTTTGAATGCACCACATCTTATCCTTGGACTTCTTGATTTGTGCAAGTAGTTTTTGACTAAGATATTTTAGGTGAGAAATTTTATTATCGTTTTCCAGCATTTCCTTGCCAAATTGCTTCTTGAGATATTCATTTTCTTGTGATTTTTTATTGAACTAGTTCTCATTATATTTTTCCAGTAATTTCCTTGACAAATTCCTTCTTGAGATCTTCATTTTGTTGTTGTAATTTCTGATTGAACTGGTTCTCAGCATTTAATTCCTTGATCTGTGTGATCAACTCCCTGTTACAATTTTTCAGGCGAGAATTATCTTCCTCTGCTAAGCCCTGAAAGAATTTATCCTTGTCATTCCCAAATGGTAATTTTTTGTTGTTCTCTTGGTCATATTCTAATTCATGTTGTAAATATTCCATGGTTCTATATATAGATTAAACAAATGTGCAAAATGTGAAGCTTCCGGGAAGATAAAATACTTCTTTACTTTGCTTTTACTCTCCCATGGAATTATAGTCATCCTTAGTATGATATTTTTTTGAATCTCACCCTTAAATATCCTTTTAACTTGCGATAAAGGAATCTTACAACCCAAAAGTACTTAACCTTGAAGCTTTATTAATAATTTATTTTTTAATTTACACTTTACTGCCTTAAGCTTGCTTTAATGAAAATATTATTGTTTTGTTTCACTTTATGTTGGTTGATTTTATACATAGTTTATACCAACCACTTCATATCCCAATTCTATCATTTATCAGACTCCTAATTCCTCAAGGTGTCGACTTCACTTTTTTGTCTATGACCTGCACACAATGTTACTACTGCAACGATTATGAGGAAGGAAACAATGGTTATACTCTCCACAGTGATAGAATACTGCAATGATGGGCACCAATACTTGCTAAACGTTTCCGATAGTATTTGGTCCTGCTAATTTGTATGGTTGTAGCCCCTATTAGTTATGCAACAATGTTATATAGGTTTTTTGAATAGGAGCAACTCCAAGGTCTGACCAAAGTCAATCATTATGGCTAGCCGCTACAGTGATCAAAGATAGACTCAAAATGGTGGCGTTCATCTGGCAGCCTATAGTTATCAATGGGTTATGAAAAGGATTGATTCCAATTTCTTTGTGATTATTGGGGTTCAGTATGGAAGAGGGTTCACCCAAATGGGAAAACATCCATGCGCCCTATCAATGTTTGACTCCTTATTCCAGACTATTCCTCCGACCCTTTGGTACCGAATTGTTCTCAGGTGAATCTTTTGACAACAATCCCAATTACAGTTGTAGACTCACAATGGATGTGTCTTTAAAATACTAAAGTGGAATGTGAATGATTTTTTTCAAAGTGATAGTGGTGTATAATTGACGATTTGGTTTAACGACTTAACAAATTCTTTGTCGCAATTTTTGGCCATGGAATTTATACTTTTGTATTTTTTTTCTCAGATTTTCTGGATATATCTTCCTTTAAATTTTCTTTGCATATCAGAAATTCCTCCTTACTCTAGTTAAAGATGGTACCTCGATTTAGATGGTGGTTGTAAATTGGATTCCTGATTTATTCCCCTGTGACTCCTTTGCTCTATAAATATATTCAACTTTGTATTTCTCCAATTTGCAGTGAGTAGTCTCTCTATTATGTACTAGATATTGTAATGTTTATGTAATATTTCTTTTATCCAAAGATATTTGATTTATGTACTAAAGTAATAAAGTTATAAAGTGGAAATAAGTCATATGTAATAAATGACACTTATGTTAATGTATTTATGAAGTTAGGTAAATTAGGTGAGTGGTTCCTAACAGGAATAATGGAACTTGCTAGATAAATACACAACACCACTTTATGTAACTGGTGAACATTATTGATAATACATCTCTAGTTCAATCTCTCGTCCTAGCATATTTCTCTGTAGCATAGTTTAGCATGGTACCAGAACCACAATGACTGGCATAGGTCTATCTCAAAGACAATGTCAAAGCAAAGTTTGGCAGAGTCAAAGAAAGAGAAACTAGAGTGGAAAAGAAACTTGAGTATTTACTGATAATACAATGACTAAGATTGAATTAATTTTGTACAAAAACTGAAATTCTACAAGTGCCTGATTATTAACTATACGAAACATTAAATCTCCATACAACGATCAAATGCATTAAATTCCATACAGCACATCTCAAGAACTAAATCTGTAAGGCGAATTTCTATACAATGACCTGTTTCCTATACGAAGATTGAGTAATTAATTTAATTATGTACAGAACATAACAAAGTACAACAGCAGTCACAATTTGTACAGATGACACTATCATAGTCAATTAGTACGGACGGCACTTGCAGATTTGGCAGTACTGATGGCAGAAATTAATACAACATATAGACAGGTACTGATGAATCATATGGGGGGCAACAGCAATTAAAGTAGTAAGCTGTATATGGAGGCAAGTACAGATGACAAATTATATCCATATGGACAGAAGCAAAGGTACCCTTATTAAATAATTTAAATTTTTGGGTCTAATACAAATCTTATTTTTTTTAAAAGAGAGTATTTTTTTTAAAGATGTTTATAAGGGCTCCTAACTTTTTGGACTTATAGGCAGAACTTTTTGGAGTTACAAGGAAAAATGCCCAAGTCTTATAAATTAAACGGCAAAAATTATCCTGCCTAGAAACAAAAATGGAACAAATTTTGTCTTACCATGATCTTTGGGAACTAGCTACTAGAACAATTTGAAAACATAATCCCATGACTAATGACTATAAGCGGAAAAATAAAAATGCATTACTTCTCCTTACATTTGCTTTGGAAGATTATATTCTACCCTCTGTTACAAATATCGACAATATATCGCCGACATCGCAATATATTGCAATGCTAGGACCTACACGATATATCGGCAATATATCGCCCAATTTTTTCCATGATGTTTTGGCAATATTTTGTCAATTTTATAGTGATATATTGCCAATATTTTTGAAAAACTGCAAGTCGAAGGGAAAATATAGATCGGCCACGGGTTCACTTAGAAAAGCAATTTTTGGGGGGGGGGTTCTCATTTGCAAATTGAAGAGTGTTGGAGGGGAGCCAAGGAGGAAACCATCATTGTAATGTCCTCTTCTACTTAAGCATTGAGGACCAGCCTGCTAACCTATATGATTCCCATAGGTTCGAGCAGGCACTGACAATCAGGGAATCAGCTGTGGACTGATGCCATATTAAGAATATCTAGGGCATCTCCGAACACCTAGCTTGTGATTCCAGACAGGTCCGTCATGTCTTCGAACGGAGCCACTGAAAGCATTTTCAGTTAGGTTTCCTAGACACCTTAAGCAAGATCATCTTTAAAATTTACAATAAAATAAACCAAGAACAATTGCAAAATGTTCTCACAAACAGTTATTTTCAAGACTTGTATCTCCAGCATCCCCAAGCACTATACAATATTTTAACTCCATAAGGCACTGGTCTATTTACACTTACATGTTTTAATTAATCTAGGTCATTTTAATTAATCTGGGTCATTTGTCCTTTCGAAGTTTCTACTTGAATTTATTATCTATCTGTGGATGCTTTTATTTTTCAAGTCTTTATTATACTGTTAATCTTATATCTTGTATCGCAACATGGATTGCCCTTTATCTTGTGTTTATTTCATCTAAAATTGTGATCTCATCAAAAACTCCTAAACAAACACCCATCCGCATCACTCAACACCAAAAACACTTAAAATACATTGAGCCATAGAAACTCTTTGTTAGGGACTACCCCCCTTGGCTTTATTAGGAGATACCCTAAACGGAGGAGCTAGGAGTAGATGACAGTACCTAGCTCTGTGCTTGCCCCCAAAGCCACACCTCTTCCACTTTCTTAAGTGAGGAGACAACTTTTATTAGATTTCTGCTGCTGGTGTGCATTCGGTGGACAACATAATTGACAAGGGAAAAAACTCCCTGGAATACCTTAGTTGAAATTTTACGTCTTAGGGGACCGAGCCACTCAAAACCCCTACTAGCACACTTTATTACAAAAACCCCATGGGGCATGGTCATTTCAACATAAAAATAAAAATGGTTAGCCAAAATTGGCTAGGCAAAACATTCTGAACTTCTGCTACACTTGAACATGAACATTGACCATGTTCAACAAATGCGGCTCAACAGGAGGTTCAACTATGGTACAAAATAGTTGATAACATCTGGCTCCAACTACGGGACGTGTGCTCGATCTAATCTCTTATGCAAGGAGAGCATACGAAAACACCAGAATCTTTGGTTTCTATATCCTGTAAAAACATCTCAACTTGACAAGAAAACCTCAGTAGCACAAGTTTTATGAAAAAGAGCCAATGATCCAAAAGTTGTTTTATTCAAAGAAATGACAAAACTTAACTAAAATTTTATTTGTTCCCAAGTACAAAAAGAAAATGCTAAAAGTAAATGTTTTCTTTGAGGAGCCTATTTTCCTACTCTAAGCATGATATAAAAAGGTTAGGTGTAATCATAAATCCAATGTAGCCACCTAAGCATTTTATTAATGTAAAAAGGTTTTTGCTTGTCTTTGGTTATCAATCAAAACAAGAATATTCTATTCAGAAAATGCAAACCTACGTGATGATCCAGAATGGGCGGGCTGGATGGGGAATCATAGGCATGAATAATGTCGTCGAACTTCTTCCCAAAGTAGTAAGTGCTCTTGCAGGATTCTTCCATCCAAGATTGGATAGGACTGATGTAAAAATTTGTATGATGAGGCAGATCATCATACTCATCAAAAGGGCTTATCTGCTGATAACTCTATGTGTAAGCCAAAAACTGCTCCCAATCATAAGGAACATCTATATGTGAAAAAGATGGCTGAGAAAAAACTTCAGCTAGTTGCACCCCATCTGATTCTTCACTGCACTGCTTCTCCAAGTCCTCATTACAGATTCTCAAATACAACTCTGACTGATCATAGGAAAACTTCAACTGCTCTTCTTTACAACTTTCATAAGTTTCAGAATAACAACTCCCCTCGCTGGACACATCATAGATGAGATTCTCAAAAATATTTTCAAAAGTATCATAGGTTGGATTTTCAATAAAAGTCCAATAGTCATCATCGCCATCTATGTCGGATATGAGAGATGCCTCATCACTGGTATCAAGTCCCTGTCTACACTCCTCATTCTGCTCAAAACAATCTTCTTCAAAAAGTTGGGTTTCAAAGATATCACAGGGGACCCAACTTTCCAAATATTTGTCATCAGGTGGAAAGCATGGAGGACTCCCATCACACAAAACTTCTAAGATTGGTTTTTCAATTAAAGTCTCGTAGTTATCATCCATGTCAGGTGCAAGGGACTCTGCATCGCTTGTATCATGCTCTTGACTGTAGTCTCTCGCTTGGCTCCAGGTTTCTGTGGCGACAGGATGGAGTTGCCCAACTGTGTTAATGTAATCAGGCTCTCTTGAATATTGTTTTATGCATGTCACCTACATAGTTTATATACTCTGGCTCGCTTGATGATGCTTTAGGACTACAACCCTCCGGAAAACCATGCTCCTGAACATAGCATGCATGATAGCAAGAAGATTCCTCATGAAAGTCTTCACATGGCCTACAAAATGGTGTGTAAGGTTCAACCATGTTAGCAGCTTCTAATTGATGAGGAGGGCTCAGTTCATGGTTGGGTGCTTTCCTTTGCCGGTTTACTTTTGGAGGAGATGTTCTTGGGACAGGTTGTGATTGTGCCCTCTCCATACCGATAACTTTGTTATGTATTTCTTTCATCTGGGCCAGATGTTTATCTTCCATTCTTTCAAGTCTCTCCTTCATTTCCATCATTAGTTTTTTATAAGGATCCTCTTCCTTAAAAGGAGTTGAGGGCCTTGAATAACCAAGAAGGTTAGACTCTCCTGAAGACTGCATGTTTTTGTCAATTTTGATAGCCAAACCTTGAGCTTCAAGCAATGTGGTGGGCTCTTTGTCTCTTATCTGATACTGGATTTTGCCACTTAATGCTTCTATGTAATAATCCAAAGTGGAAGCTGCAGGAGGAGCATAAGTAGCAGGGATGGAATTTGATAACTCTGTGAACCTATCGTTGAATTCATCCATGGTTTCCGTATTAGATTTCTTCATACTGGTTAAGGTTGCCACTAAATGCCTAGGTTCTTTTTTACTACCAAATCTATTGAGGAAAGCAGTCTTGAAGGCTACCATGGTAGTGAATGCATTGTTTGGCAGGTTGTCATACCAGTTTCCAGCTTTACCATCCAAAGATAAAGCAAACAGAGTCATGTATACATCTTCTTGTTTGTCAACACCCTTGACATAGGCACCACAGTGTTTTGAAAACTATCTGAGATGTTGCTCAACAGAGGTAGAGGCATCAGTGCCTGTGAAAGTGACAAGCTTATCAATGGCCTTTTCAGGAACCTCATGGGGTTGACCTGCGATCTGAGAGAAGTCTAACTAAGTAAAGTACCCGTTCATCGTGGTAAGAAAACAATTATTATTTTCAGAGTTTTCAAAATTTTCTTGAAACAAAACATGGATGTCTGAAACAGAGTCAGATCCAAGTCCTTCAAGGATCCTACGAGAAGCAAGTTTGTTCAGTCTCCTCCTATAAACCTTTTCAGGCTCGAGGATGAAATTGAGCAAACCTTCAGAGTTTCTTCATAGTTTCCCTTGTCAACTGGTATGTACATGCATTAATTTCTCCTATTTTCTAGCATTTCAGTATTATCTAGAGCACAGATGTGCATGCAACTGCATGCATGCAAAGATCAGGGTTTGCTTTCCTGTTTTATTGAGGCATAAGCCTACTAGCCATCTACAGTACACACAGAAAAAGAAAAATATCAATTTGGGATATTATAATCACTTTGTATTGGGTCAAGGACAAGAAAACATCTCATTTCATTCACCATCGAGGATTGATTTTGTGGAGTGGGGATTGAAATTTCGAATCCAATCACGGTCAACCACATTTCAAGCTATGTAAATGAATCTAGCTAACATTTCTAATTGTCCCAAGGCAAAGTTTGGTAGTTTTGAAATGTAATTGAGTTTTCCCTCTTCAAAAACAAATTTTAATGAATCATTTACCATGGATTTTTTATTGTTTTTTAATTTGTTGTAGTCATGTATGCTCAAAAACGTTTTCTTCTTGCCCTAGGTCCATTCATTTCCATACAAAAATGCCCATGAATTTTCACTCTTCAAAACCAAGTTTTAATGGATGAAATCTCATTGATGTTGGACACAATGGCAACACTGAGAGGGGGGGTGAATCAGTGTGTGAGCAATATAAACTTTTTCACCTTGAATTAATCAATTGGAGTATATCAAGCATTATATTATCAATTACATCATCAACTTCATCAACTAAATTGACCATGAGTCATAAGCACAATAATCATATCAAAGAGAGACACAATCAGCACCAACTCTTCTAACAGGACCCAACCTGGTTTTCTTAGCTCCAACTAAGAAAGGGTTGAGGAGTCCAATCCTCAAGTGCAAGATTCTACTTGCAAGCAATCATATACCTTTGTTGCTCAATCAACCTCTGCTCATCAACACAGCTGGTCAATCTCTGCTCATCACTCTTTGCTTGTCAATCTATGCATCAATACTGTTGGTTAAAAGTCTGCTCATTGTCCTCATGCCAAGTCATCAAGGAATTTGTTCATCTAGGTCTGCTCATGTTTATATCACCATCATCATCAAGAGTATCAGCAAGTTTGTATCAAGTATGCATCACCATCATCATCAAGGTCTGTCAAGCATCAAGGTCTGAACATGTCATCAAGGTATCAAGATCACCATCTAGGTCTGTAACATCATCATAGGGTATGCAACATAGTGTACAAGGAACCATCAACATCATATCATCGTGTACAAGTATGCATTGTGTATGTATCATCAACATAGTGTATGTCATCATTTCATCATCATAACAGAATGTAAATCACAATGGATTTACTTCCCACAACATTGTACTGTATACATCACTGTACATACACTATTGTCTACATCACTGTACATGCACTCATTACTGTTTAAACATTTGACTGAACACAGCATTATCATGCCTGAGTATATACATACCTTAGTCAATGCATGTCAAAGATCTTATACTTAACCACTGTAGATGAAACTGAGTAAGTGACCGTGTATACTGTAGAAGACCTTACATTCAGGGTTGCGTGTGAGTGACCCCAACCAACGTGCATCACCTTGGACTAGAAGATGACCTTAAAAACTTGAGACTGTGTGTAACTGTTGTAGATGATGATCACATATTCATACTGTCACCTTTATTATGACTGTGTATATCTTGCATTGTAGGCTATGAAAGAGTCAAAACTTGGACTGTTGATGACTCTGTACAGCAGTAGAATACTTCATGAAATTCGAGACTGTTTCAAGTGTGGAAAAGCCTCCAACACCAATCATAAATTAACCCAAAAAAAATATTATCCCTCTCCAAAATTCGGGTCTGTGGAACCAGGCAAATTCAGGACTGTACATTGTTTTAACTCTACTGTTGCTGCCACCGAATTCACCTCAGTCAAGCTCCTCCATAGTCTGCGAGCTCACTCCTTCATCTTCGTTGGCTATCACAGTGCACCAATAAAAACCAGAGCTAATGCTTATGTACACCCGAGTTTGCAGTTGCTCTTTTCAAAACAAAAACATAAAAGATTTGTGGACTCCTCCCACTGCGAATTTCCTCAGTCCTGGTTGCCTCAGTTCACGAGTTCTAGCAAGGCTCATTCACTTCATTTGGTTGGATATCATTTGAGTGTGATCAAGCTTGTTTCTATATAGTCTTTGACGTTGTTCACATCTTAAATTGAGGGCTGACTTTAAGGTCAAGGGAGGTGTGAAATGTTTTTTATTTTTATTTTGTTTGTCACACACACATCCTTAAAAGGTCAATCTTAGGGTTTGTTGTATTCCAACAAGTTCCAAAAAACAAGGGTGTCCTCCACACTTAGGGTTTGTTGCAACAAGTTGCATGTATTTTTATTTTGTTGTTAACCCACTCTTCTTTAATAGCAAGTCATCAAGGTCACCCAAAATTAAGGGTGTGCTCCGCACCATTAAGGCATCAATAATGTCATGTTGTGTACTATGACCACCACCACCAAGGATGCCATTATTAACCTTATATGTGTGTGGGATCAATCATCAAACATCATCTTCATCATTCCTTCACGGGTACAAAGACCAATGACCTCAAGATCAAAACAACTGTGCCATAAATGACCAGATCATTTTCACCACTCCTACAAGGGTACAAGAGCCATTAAACCACCAAGAATGTGGTTCCAAAGGCTTTCTCATGCCCTAGGACCATCTCCAAGGATTCAAGGACTCCATCAAGCCATCAATAACCATACAAACCACAAATGACCACAGAATGGGTCATTTGGCTCATTTGGTGTTCCAAAGGCTTCTTTAACATGCAAAGGGGCTTCATGGGCTTCTTCGTCATACCAAGGGCATTTTCATGGGTTCCACAACATGTCAAAGACCATACAAGGTCATCATCATCATAATGGTAGCAAGAATCACATAGAAGGGTTCAATGACCCCAACAAAAACATGAATGACCACAGAATGGGTCATTGATGTTTCTTCAACCCATCCAAGGCTTTTCCATCATCTACAAGGGCTTCAGCACCATCTCCAAGGTCTTCAGTATCATCAACAGGGTCTTCAACATCATCAACAAGGTGGTGGCTCCAAGATCCATCCTTGTGAGTTAAAGGACCTTGTCAAGATCCACAAGGTGCTTCAACAAAGCACAACTCATCTCTCTATGAGCTCCAAGGCACTGGATGTGTGGGAACTGGGATCATCCATGCCAGTGCACTGCAAGAGGGACTAGGTGGCATCAATGACTACTTGTGGGGCCATTGCAAGTCCCATCTTGGCATCAATGACAATTCAATCAACAATTGATTTGTGGTTGTTTGTTTAATTTGCAGCAATGATGTATGCTTAAAAACGTTTTTGTTACATGTTATAGGTTCAAACTTCAAACTTCATTTCTTTCCAAGTTTCCATACAAACATGCCGAAGGATTTGGATCCATTATGAAAGTATGGTGAACCTGTTGATCCCCATAATCAACAAAAGCTTACTTGCAATTTGGGTGGGAAGGAAATGACACAGGGAATAAGTAGGCTCAAATACCACCTTGCACAAAGTACAATGCATGAGGTGGTTATTTGTAGAATCTCCACTCCAAAAATGAGGTGGATATTTGTGGAATCTCCACTTCAGAAATGAGGTGGATATTTGAAAGTATTGGCAAGAAGAAAGATTAAATGGGAAGCTCTGAGGCATGAACTTGGATCAAGAGTGGCATTAGGATCCAGGACAACCAATCACATTTCAAGGAGAGGGGGGGAATGAGACCTTCTCCTCACCTTCCACAATTCCTTCAGCTACATCTCCTTTCTTTGTTCTGATATCCACACCTGGTGGACAACTGGGTATAAGGTCAATGGTCAAGGTAAAGGAGAAATAAGAGGCAGACAATCGTGTGGATCAATGCCTTCTATGGAGTGATATTCCATTCAACTTTGCAAGGAACCCATTTTATGTGCTTATGTTTGATGTTACTGCTAATGTTGGCCCTGTTACCACCTAAGTTGTACTTACTGGTTTTTTATCAAGTGAGCCTAGTGAATCGGACAAGGATAACTTGTTCGGACTTCAGAAGACCTTCAGTGTTGCTTCTGGGAAGCTTTGTTGTACTATATCACATGTTCATACCCCCTTGGGGGAGTTGTAATAAATGTTCTAGCATGATAGTGTCTGTAAAAGACTCGGTCTCTTAGACTTTATTTGTCAATCCGATCAGCCCAGGGTGTTTTTTCCCTTGGTTATTATTGGTTGTTGAATAAATGACTAATAATTTCTGAGTTTTTCACTCCAGACCTCCAAGGTTGGGGTGGTCGGCTTGGCATTTAGGCCTATTGAGGTTATTAGAGTCTATGTGTCAATGTATAAACATGCTAGGCATCATGGTCGAGTCATATGAACATGTCTAAGTCCCCCTAGGTTTTTTCAATTTTTCATTTTTTTAATTTTTTCAGTGTTCTTTATTAAAATTTCATTTTTCCAAAACTTAGGCTATTTTTTAATAGTTTAATTGGAAAAATTGATTTTGTAATAAAAGTGGGCCAAATAATCAGTTCCAGTCATGTAGGTGCTCATTTTGAAGCTAAGAGCACCATGTAAACCCATGGACCCACTATTTCCTAGTTTTGAGTGATTTTCCATCACTCAGGTCAGAAATCCCCAAAAAATCAATTATTGATTATTTTAATTAATAAATTGATGAATAATGGAGCAAATCCAAAATCCTAGATCAGTGGATTCTCAGCTGATTTGATTGAAATCAATCAGATCTGAACCAGATTGACTGGATCTGACAAATCCTTGACTGAAGGAGGTGATCTGGACAGATCCAGAGTTGATCTTCAGCATCCTTTATGGGGAATTGCGCCCTCTCTCTCTCCTCCACACATGTGGGCTCATCTGGATGAGTTTTGGTGGATGCTTCAGTCAACAGGTTGAGGTGTCAGTTAGATCAGCTCTCCGATTGACAGTTGCACTCAGTGAGACTCAGATCAGGCTCAGTTAGACACAGATCAGGCATTGATGGACTCTCCTTCAGCTACAGTGGTTTGTCTCCTTGGGATTTGCACCCCCCCTGGGCTTGATCCCCTAGTTTTTGTATAAATGAAGCACAAGCTGCCTCTTCCAAGCTAGTTAAAGTTGGATTAAAGGGCTTGCTATTGTAATACTGTTGTAATCTTTTGATTGTTGGAGTAAAGAAGCTTTGGAGGCCAAATGGTGTAATGCTCTCATGTGTGTGGATTAAGCATTGTCTTACGGCTATTGATGTTGCCGACTTTTCTCTCAATTTCTACATCTGAACTCTGTCTGGCTTGAACGATTCAGCTGAATCAATAGGAGTTTAGTTGGGCAAGTAAGGTTACTTGTTTTTTCTATATCTCATAGCATATATGTTTGAAGATCTAGATTATACATGTTTAATAAGTTTATTTGCATCTAATTCTTGTCTCTTTTTCATATATATATCCAGATCTCATGAGGTTTCGTGCAGGATTGTGTGTTTAGCTTTCAGGTAGCAAGGATTGGACGAGCTGTGGATCTAGTTTGACTCCACTGTACATCCAAAAACTTTGTGAAGGCATTGCCCCTCTGTATTCCACTAACAAGTTTCCATTGCAGATCCATCCAACAACGGGCCTTTCCCCTTCTCTTCCTCCTTTCTATTAAAATCAATCTTCCGGTCACCTATCTCTTCCTCTTATTATCAGATCTAGTTCTAAGAATTGAATATATATTTTTAGATCTAGTTCATAAGAGTCTTGTTTCTTAGATCTGTAATTTCATAAAAATATATCTAGGTGTAGGAATTTCCTTTTTTGCAAGTAGCTAAAGCTTGCTCATAAGGTAGTTTATTTTTTCGTTCTTCAAAGATTTAAATTCTGCAAGAAAAGTGCATATCTCATTGGCTGCCCAAACAGCAAGCCAAGATCCCAAGGAAATCTTTCTTTCCTTGGTTCCTTTTTGCAAAACTAGATTAGCCCCTTTTAACAATTTTTTACTTAGTTTGTTTTTTGGTAACTAGTGTGGTGACCCAAAACACTTTTAAAGTGTGTTTGGGCACATTTGATTCTAATTGCTCGCTGTTTTTTTTAACAGGTATAACAAAAAAGAGAAGGAGACTGTCCATTTTCCAACTCTTGGACGAACCAGAGCTTCCCGGAAGCTTACCCCACCTCCGTGTTTTGATTTTAACTTGTTACAAGCTTGTTGTAAGCCTTTGGATCCCAAATAACAAGGACCAAAGTGCATCAAATTCAATTTGCTGATATTGTAAATCACTACTAATAAAAACAAAAGATCTTTTCGAATAGGCTGTTTCGAGCCTATTCACCATCCCCCCTGGGGGGATTTGCGTCCGTGTCTTTGTTTTTCCTTTTCGTTTATCTTTTTTTTTAATCTAGCGTAGTTCGAATCTGCAGGGTAGTATACTTTAATTTATAATCATTTCCATATTCCATATCTGAGGTTTCAAAGTAATTTTATTACTTACCCCACGACTTCCCGATTGACCCGAAAGGGGAAAGAGATGCGTGGTAAGACTAATTAAATAACCGGCATTGTGCATCTTTGTTTTCTTTTTCATCAACTATTTCATCAGCTATAATAAAATTAACCCCTCCTTGATTCTCCGATTGAGATCCACTTGGATCGAAAGAGGTTCCTGGAGGGTTTTCTTTTTAACAAGAACACCTATCTTAAAATTTACTAAAATTGATAAGACTCCGATGTGTATGCTCTGCACTTGGCTGCAGTTCGTCCGATCAGTCAAGCTGCATCAAAAGCACTTGAGTGACTAGAATAATTAGGATTCACTCTCCCAAATTGACAAACCATCAGGTGAAAATCCAACACCTCGATCAAACCATTACGGTGGCAAAATACCCAAAGGAAGCGGGAACTCCTGAAAAGTGACCTCGGGGCGCCGATCTCTGTTACACCTGCGGGTGCATTATGAACAATAGCCTCAGAGACTCCATTCAGCCCACATATTCCTTGCAGGTAGCCATGAAGGTTAAGTTTCAAACATACTCCAAGTACTCTTGGGTATATCTGGAGTCCACCCCTTCGCCTAATTTTAATCAACTCATATTTCACATTAACTTAAAACATACCAAGAGGCAATCGCAAAACATTCACTCCAAGCACATGCAAGTACATTGATTATCTTTTGACTCCATTTTAAGGCACTGGCTATTTTCTTTCTATATATATATATTATGTCTTAGCATTGTGCTTTCGTGCGCTCATTTTGTATCTTGTCATCTATGGTTGTTTATGGTTAAATTTCAAACTCCTAAGTAACTCATTCAATTTAACATCACCATACTAAATAATTTTGCCTTAGTAACTTAATAGGGTCTACCCCCCTTGGCTTCGTTAGGAGTTGAGCCTAAACGGAGGAGTCAAGAACAAGGTGACAGCCTTGACTCGAGACTTGCCCCCAAGGACACACCGAGTGCCTTGAAGATTTCTGTCACGTGACCCAAATGTGTGTGAAAGGCGACAATAGGCCCAATGTATAAGCATCCCACTTTTGCAAGTTGAGAAAGCCCATCCCTAATAATGAAAAGGCCAATTGCACTTGCAATTTACAGGAGTTTCAAGATTCATGGGAGGTCACATGATGCACTATAATGTCAGATGGTTGGATTGATGGGAAGGGCGGAACCCTTGTCAATTTCTTGGTTCAATGTCCAAGGCAAGGTTACAAGAGCCGAATCGATGGTGAAATTGGTCAACCCTGAAAACCAGAACCAAACTAGAATCGAACTGAAACCAAGAAAAAAACCAGATCATAAAACTGGTCCACCAAAAATACATAAAAAAAATCAAATTTTGAAAAATTATGTGTCTAGACTCTGTGTGTGTGTGCAACCTTGTGAACCCAAACCATTATACGCAAATTTGCAAAAAGGGCTCCTCTATGTATTTTTCTAGAAGCCATACTAAGCATATTTCACTTGAACCATTTGTCTAATAGGCTAAGGAAATTGTTGTTGCTGAAAGGGTTATTTCAAGGCTGCTATAACAGATTGTCACCTTGGAATATGTCCACAAAAGTTTCCTTTAACTACATGGCTAGCTCCTAAGAAACCGGATTCGTTCTATACCCCCCTCGTGTCCCGTGGGGAATGAATCAGACACGATTCGTGTCCGACACGAGGTCGATTCGACCTTCAGTCGAATCCGAAATCGGGACACAAACTCCCCATCGAATCGGACACGAAATCCATCGAATCGCGAAAATCGAACACGCACCCCCCAAAACAGGACACGTAACCCGCGGAAAGAGACAGTCCAGTGCACTTAAATTCGATTTTTTGTCTTTCTATTTGTCATTTGGAAGGAAGCAAATCATTAAGAGTGAGTTTTATGTGCAGGTGAAGGAGTTTTGAAGGAGATTTGAAGGCTATCCATTGTTTCCAAGCGGTTCCAAGTGCATTCCGGCGGATTTGTGGAGAGGATTGCAAGCTCAACCATCACACAAGAAAAGGAATGTCTCAATCAGCTAGGGGAGGCGGTAGGGGTCAAAGGAAAGGGAGAAATGCACCATCTAGGGCCTCCCCTCCTATTCCATCAAGCACAACCGGTTCTCCTCCTCCGTCAAGTGCTCCATCGGCTGCTAGTGGAGCTCATACTCCATTTAACCCTGTTTTAGCAAGACAACAAGCCCAAGAAAAAAAATACCCTTTGTGGAAGTATGTGACAAGGAAAGATGGGCCCGGGGCAAAGCTTGGTGGGGGAGGCAATGTGTCTTGGAGATGCAATTTTTGCAACCATGAGTTCATGAGCACATATTTCCGGGTTAAGGGCCATTTGTTGGCCCTTCCTTCTTGTGGGATTTCTTCATGCAAAGCGGTGACTGCTAACCAAAGGAGGGATATGGAAAGAGAGGATAATGTTGGCTTAGGGAAGGTGGCAGCAGCAAGCAAGAAAAAAGAGGATGATCCTCTTCCATTTTTGAGGAAGCCCTCTAGCACCAAGACTCCATTTCCACCTAGCATTCATGGGCGTGGAGATACTTATCAAACTAGAAAGAGGCAATCTACAGGTGGTCCAATGGATAGGATTTTCCAACAAGAGGCGCGAGAAGAGGTAGACCTTACCATTGCATTTTTCTTCTACCTCAACTTCATCTCATTCAATGTTGCACGATCACCATTGTATTTTGAGATGGTTCGAACTATCTTGGAATGAGCTCCAAGTGGTTATGTGCCTCCTGGTTCAGAGAAGCTTAGAACCACATTGTTGGTTAAAGCAAAGAAGGAGGTAGATAAAATCCTTGAGCCAATTAGAGCAACATGGCCCTCATCTGGAGTGAGTATTGTTTCTAATGGATGGACAGATCCCGCACTCATCAATTTCATGGTATCTTCCCAAAATGGACCGTTGTTCTTGAAAGCGATGGATGCTCTTGGGAAATACAAGGATGCACAATTTATGGGTGATT
>LPNX010046908.1:165384-180212 GCA_001517045.1 Pseudotsuga menziesii
GGCACATATGGGAACTTGTACAGTGTGAAGAAGAGTAGGCTTGAGCAGTCCAGGGCAGAGTCAATGGTGTATGTGCACTCCAACCTTCATCTTATTTACAGGAAGAGGGAGGAGTGGGTGAAGGGAAAGACAAAGATGTGGGATGTCTTTCCTGATGATATGGGTTTGGACAGCAGTATGGAGTTGGCATTAGCAAACATGGATCTTAATGATCCAGTGCTAGAGCCGGTCACTTTTGATGATAGTGATCGTATGGAGGGGTCATCCTCCACAGCAGGAGATGCAGGTCATCAGATGGGCAAAGAGGAGGAGGAGGGGGAGGAGGATGAGGATCAGGGCAGTGATGAGTATGTGGAGGAGGACTACTGACATATGGGATTCTCCCATCTTGATCCACCCCTTTTTGTATTTACTATTAGACTTTAGTCTATTTTGGCATTTGCCAATGCCCAGTGGCATTCCGACATATATGTACATACTACACTGTACACATTTTGATTTTGATGACTTAATGAGAAATATGGTTCCGACATGCATCTATGTGTCTCATTGTGATTTGTGAATGACAAATGTGTTGTGAATCGTGACTTGTGAATGGCAAATGTGTAATTACTAATTTAGTAATTACTAATAGTAATCAATGATCATTAATGAGTTTTTATTCTAATTTCTATTGAATATTTGTAAATGTTCTAGTTTCTAAATATTTTTGGATCTATATGTCTATATTTTTAAATTTTAATATATATTTTTTTTAAAAATATATATGTATATAAAAACGTATCCTACGTGTCCTGATTCCGGGGGTCACCGTGCCCATGTCGGACACTTGAATCCCCGTGTCCTTCGTGTCCCGTGTCCCCGTGTCAGGTGACTTAGGCTAGCTCATAAATGTTGTTAGGGTTGTTCAAAGCCTCTTCACTGATGTAGGTAACTGCTATTAGGTGCATTTTATTGTTTTTATGATGATATAACCAGGACTATTGTAAGTACTTAGCATACTCTTTCAAGGTTGCTACGCTACCCAGGAATATTAAGAATGATTCTTAACTCAAAATGCTCAAATGAAAAGTGTGAGAGAAATAGACAAGGTGGGGTTGCTTGTCTAGCTTTCTTAAATGGTTTAAAAATATCTAGAACCTTCCCCACTCAACCAATTTTCTTATTTTTTTTAAATTAAATGCCCTTTTAAATGTGGTTGTACAGTTCTGTACAGAATCAATAAAACCCGCTGAAAAGACCTGTTCCGTACGGAACCGGTCATTTTTGGTCTAAAACGTCGGTTTTACCCAGTGAAGCCTTTGGAACTGGTCAGACCAAAAGGCTTTTGTAACATTGGTCCCAGGGGGACAATGCTTATAAAATCTGTGGATGCATCCCCACAGGTCAAAGATGCAGCATTACTATGTTAGTTGTTGGATGGGTTCATTCAAGAGATAGGTCTGCAGCATGAACAATGCTACGAATTATGTAGCCGCAGGAACTTATGAAGAGGTATCCTACATTGTTTTGGATTCCTTGTGCAACTGATTGTATTGACTTGATTTTAGAAAAATAGAGAAATTTGATTCTACCAGGAATACCATCGATTCAATAAGAAGCATCACCAAATTTATATACAATCATGCATTTGTGCTTAGCTTGATGAGAAAGTTCACTAGTGACAATGAGTTGGTGCATCCTGCCATCACATGCTTTGCCAGTAGTTTCATTTCTCTTTAGTCTCTCCTGACTTCTATGTGAGACTTATGAACTATGTTCCTTTCAGCTAAGTGGCATGCTTTTTCAATTAGCACTAAACCGGAGGGGCAAGCCAGGTAAGCTAATTGATAACTCCACTCCAGTTTAGTCAATTAGCATTAAACCGGAGGAACAAGTATGTAAGCAACTTAATAATTGAAGATGCCTAGAATTTGCTCATTGGTGGTGTTACCAATTAAGTTGCACTAAGTTGGACTTCTAAGTGAGCTGCTAAAGATGAAAAATTACTTGTTCAAATTCCAAGTTCAAAAGTCCATGATGGCCTTCCTAGGCCTTTTTTATTTATTTATTTTTAACATGTTCATACCCAATGGGGAATTGTAATAAAATTACTTAGCATGATGAAATTATGTAAAAGGTTTGGTTTCCTAGGACTTAGTCATCAATACATTATTCCAAGGTATTTTTTTCTTGTTAATTATCTATCGTTTTTAAGCAATAAATCATTTTTGAGTTTTTCACTCAAGCCTCCAAAGCTTGGAATAATTGTCTTGGGGTTAGGCTTTGGGAGGTTATTAAAACCTAGGTGTCAATATATATTACCATGCTAATCATTATTTTGAGTCATTATGAACATGTACTAAGTCCCCTGTTGACCACTTAACCAACAAGATGGCCAACCATATACCATGTGTATTCAAAATGAGAAAGAAGTACCTAATAAAGTTTTTTCAAGTGAGGCAGCTCTTCTTCTTATCTTTTCTCCATGAAATTTCCGCACCCCTACAGGAGATATTGTAATGATATGTCAGCATAAAGGTCTAGTTTTTGTATAAGTTGGTTACCTAGGATTTTTTCATTAGGGAAGTCCTTTCATCGAATATTTTTTTCCTTGGATAATTAAAATTACTTTTGAGTGATTTTAATTATCTATGTTTTTCACTCAAAAATAACTTCAAAGTGGTGAAAGACGTTCTAATGATCGAGTCCACAAGGCGACTAAGGCCTAGGAATGTTCTAAGTAACCATGCTAGACACTATCCAGAGTCTTGCGGAATTTCGTTTGGTTTTACCTAGGATTTTTTAATTTTTGGTGATTAAAAAATGTCCCTCATCATAAAATATGTTGTAATAAAAAGAGGGATTAATGGCATCTAATGCCCGCGAATTGGGGTATGGGTACTCAAAATCAATGGCATGAGTCCCTCTACACCCTTGGGCAAAGTATGAAGTCATTCGGACAAGTCTTGCTAAGGTTTTGGTCACATTTTCCAAAGTCAGTCAAAGAAATCAAGAAAATTGGCAATTAATTAGCAAGCCAAATTATGGAAAAGTGCCTAAAGTCACTTAGAAGGGGAAAATTAAGTTGCTAAGTGTTATATTATGTCCCTAAGGTGACTTTAGAAGAAAAAAGGGCCTCCTCATGCAAGTGTTTCACAAGAATGAAGATCTCGCCAAAAGGGAGGGCGCCCTCCCTCTCAAGGGAAATTGAGATAATTGAAAATAAGCCAAAGTAGGGGGTCCCACTTTGGTGGTCCCCCCCTTTGGACCTAGAATGAAGATTAAAAATATTAGAGGGGGGTTTCCCCCCCATTTCTATTTTATTTCTCACCCTAGGAGGTGCCCCCAAGAGAAGTGGTTCCCCTCTTTGAGCTTCCACTCTCTCATTTTGACAAGTGGATTGCATGTACTTGGGCTCTCTCCTCACTCATTTCCTATTTAAGGAGGCTTCCCCTCCTCATTTGGGTCACAAACACACAAACACACACACACTCTTTCATGCTCTTGCTCTCATTCTTTTTCTCTTGCTCTCTTGCCCTTGCTCTTGCTTGGGCCATTGTAATTTTCAGCCATTGGCTTTGTTAATCAAAACCTTTGGAGGAATCGTGTGTCCATTGTTCCCATTGATGATTTGTTTTCATGCTTGAAAAGCTACACAAGTTTGGTTGGCCAAGAAAGCATACTTATTTGCTTTGGTAAAATTTATGGTATTTGCATTCCATAAATTTTGTGAGTTTTCATTCTTGTAGCAAAAGAAGTTCATATATTTTCTAGTTTGAAGTTTATGATTTCTTTTCTCATTATTTGATTCTCACCTTCAAATAATTGTGTAGTGAAAATCTTATAAGTTGCAGGTTATTTGGATTGAAGAGTGGGATTCCTCGGTTGGATGCCCCATTGCTTCACTTCTTGAAAAACAAAGGACCAATTTTCTTTTTCTTTACATACAAATTTCTACATTTTAATTTTAGTTTGTTGAGAGTTTCAAATTTGATTTTAACCCTTACATACTCAAATTCTCGCATAATTATTCATTTAGCAACTTTCTGTAAATTTCGTATATATATTGGACTAGCATAACTTCCCCAAAGTGATTTTTGGCACATTTTGTCATTTTCTGTGTGTTGGTTTTTAGCAGGTTAGTAATATACTAACAAAACAAAGAAAAACTCTGTCAAATTTCAGCCAAAAAGGGTGCAAAGGCTACTCCAAAGGAAGAGCTTCAAAGCCATCACAAGAAAGAAGTGAAAACACAGTTTTTCCCACTTCTTTCCTCTTATTCTTTATGCTGAAATTTCAACCATTGTAACAAGTCCAAGAGAGTCTCTTGGACTTGATTTCTTATTTTGCATTTTAAGTCAAGTTGAAGTTTCCCTTGTTTGTCATCCTCGCATTCAAAAGAAGTTGGGCTTGCCCACCTTTACATAAGCAATTGTTGATCGGCTTGGGTTTTAGCTTAGTTAGACTTCCATTTTTACTTTCTTCTCTTATTTTGCCCACACCTTGCAAGTGATTTGGCTATCCCATCCTTGTGAAATCGTGTAGGCTAAACATTCATTTTTTGTTATTTTCAATCTGTAATATCCCAAATACTGATATTTTCTATTTCTATGCAAAGTTACTAAAATAGTCATGCATGCAAACTGCCATGCAAAATTTCCCTATTTTATAGCTGAAATTAGGGTTAGGGTTGGCAGGATATAATGAACACTTACCACTAATAAGCCAGCTGAATATGCTCCAGAGAGAATATGCATGCAAGATGAGCTGAGCTAATGAAGAAATGACCTTGTTTCCCACTGCAATACCCCGGTAGGCTAAATCAAACAAGTGTGACGTTTTTGTTGAAGGGATGGTCAGTTTCAACTGGAAATAGGTCGGAAGGTAGGTGTGCCCGTGCCGGAGAGGATGGCCGGAGCATGCAATAGTTTTGACCACTCCAGATGCCCTAGCGAATTGGTCTACCAATACGTTGCTCACGCCCCCACAACCCTGTAATCTGCTGCTAGCTGCCCCGGATGGACAAACTGATGGCTGATAATCACTCAATGCATTAGAAGGATCCTATCAGAGAGGATGCAGGCCACATGTGGAAGAAATATTGTGATCTAGAGTCCTGGTGAATCACTGGAGTTTCCTAGCTAAATGCCCCAGCTGTATGGATGGACCTACAAATAACCTTCATAATATACTGGAACACTGGATAATGATGAATGCAATAGACACGGTGACAAACCTGGATGGCTTATGCAAAAGGAGACTAGGCCAGATATCTCACTGTCGAAATCCCGTTAGCTAAAGACATCATCTCCAAACCCAACTGCTGTGGCCGCACACTATGCTGCTACTCAAGAGCTCCAAAATCAATAATAATCCAAAAGTAAAGTCTCCATTCACTTTATCTTTCTTTTATAACTTTCAACTGCGAAAACCATAACTTTGACCCAATTAGGTCACTTTAACTTCTAATTTGCAGTTGACTTTCATGCATGCGCATGGAGACTTAATTGGGTGCATGCATCATTAAATAATGCTTAGATGTCATGCATGCTGGTGGCCTTTGGCTCCGGTGGCCCTCTTCAACCCAATGGTGATACAATATTGATGCCCTAGATATTCTGTAGATGGCATCAGTCTTCAGTTGATTCCCTAACTGTGAGCAATCGCTCGAACCCACAGGAATCACATAGGTTAGCGGTTTGGTCCTCAATGCCTAAGCAGATGAGGACATTACAGTCCTCCCCGCTTGAGATTGCTTTTCCTCAAGCAACTGCAAACTGGGATGGTGCAATACCTGTTCTCCTTCCCATGTGGCATCCTCTGGAGGTAGTTCTTTCCATTGAACCAAGTATTCTCTAATCACCTGGTTCCTAAGTTTTCTTTCTCGAGTCTGTATGATCCATTAAAAAATCAGTATCAATAGTCCCTCATCATCTAAAGGAGGTAATTCTGTTGATGGAGCAATGTGTTGCCCAATGGTCTTTTTCAGGTTGGACACATGGAATACATTCTGAATTTTACTTTCCTGCGGTAGTTCTAGTTCATATGCCACCTCTCCCACCTTCCTGATTATTCTGTAGGGTCCATAGAAGCAAGGTTCTAACTTTTATGCTCGTTTCTTCTTAAGTGAAGACTGTCTGTAAGGTTGGAGCCTTAAGTATACCAAATCTCCTACCTCAAAGCTTCGCTCTGTCTACATACAACTTGTGTTGATTCTGGGCTGTCTGTAAGTTTTCTTTCAAGATTTTAAGAATATCCTGACTATCCTATATCCAATTCTTTGCCTTAGGAGCCCTGCTATCTTCGAATGCTAAATCTGGATTGTCCAAGGCCTCGTAACCATATAATGCCTTAAAAGGTGTCATCCTAATAGACATGCGATAGGTAGTATTGTAGCAGTACTCCCCTAAGTGTAGCCATTTAATCCAGGTTCGTTGTTGCCCTGTTACATAGTTCCTCAAATATCCTTCAATCCACTTGTTGACAATTTTGGTTTGTCCATCGCTCTGGGGATGATAACTCGTGCTGGTAGCCAGCTCGGTCCCCACTAATCTGAATAGTTCCTGCCAGAAGGCACCTGTGAATCTACTGTCCCGGTCACTAACAGTGGTCTTAGGTAACCCGTGTAACTTGAAGACCTCCCTGAAGAATAACTCAGCTACCTGAGCTGCAAAGTAATCAGATGATATAGAAAAGAAATGTGCGAACTTGGTCAATCGATCAACCACAACATATAAACAATCTTGCCCTTGGACCTTGGGCAATCCTGTAATAAAGTCCATGGAGACACTTTCCCACTTCTGTTCTGGAATTGGTAGCAGCTGAAGCAACCCCGCTGGATGGATGTTCTCAATCTTGCTCTGCTGACATATGTTACATTCCCGTACGTGCTGCATAACCTCCCCTTTGAGGCCCTTCCATGAGAACCTCTCTCGGATCTGCCTATAGGTCTTCAAGAAACCCTCATGTCCTGATAGCGGAGAGTCATGTGTTGCCTGTATGATTTTCCTTCTCAAAGTTGATTCTGGGACGAGGTATATCCTGTTATTGTAATAGATGATGTCATCAACAATCCTGTACCCGTCATCCTGAATCTGTCCATCCAATAATTCGCAAGCAAATTTATTTTTGGAGTATTCTACTAAGAGAAGAGCCCTCCAATCTATGGATATACTCATGAGAGATAATGACGCTGGTCGCCTAGATAATGCATCAGCTACTATATTATTCTTACCTTTTACATACTCGATCTCGAAATCGTAGGCTTGCACTTTGCTGACCCATTTCGATTGGCGCTCATTCACTTCCTGCTGCTCCAAGAAATACTTGAGACTGTTATGATCTATCTTGATTTTGAACTTACTACCCACCAGGTACTTCATGAGAGCATGTAAGATGGCTAGCATTTCTTTGTCATATATGGAGTAGTGGCGCTCATAGTCCTTCAGTTTTCGACTCTCAAATGCAATAGGGTGATGGTTTTGCATCAATATTGCTCCTAGCCCTTCCCTTGAGGCATCATATTCTATTACAAAGGGTTGTGAGAAGTCCGGTAATGCTAAAACTGGGCAAGAACTCATAATGACTTTCATCCCCTCGAAAGTTTTATGTGCTAGTTCTGTCCAGGTGAATGCTCCCTTCTTGGTGAGAGCTGTGAGGGGTGCGGAAAATTGGGAGAATCCCTTAACATACCTTCGGTAATAAGTGCAAAGGCCTAAGAAGCCTCTCAATTCTGTGACTGTTTTTGGCGCGGGCCAATCTTTGATAACTCGGATTTTCTCCATGTCAACTTGTACTCCTTTTTCACTGATTGTGTGCCCTAGATACAGCATTTCCATCATGCCAAATTCACACTTGGACATTTTCACATAAAGCGAGTGTTCTTCTAGAATGCTCAATACTTCGTCCAGGTGTTTCAGATGTTCCTCCCATGTTTTGCTATAAATCAGGATGTCATCAAAGAATACTAGCAAAAACTTACATAGCTGAACTCTGAAGGTATGGTTCATGCATGACTTAAAAGTGGCTGGAGCATCGGTAAGTCCAAAAGGCATGGCCAGAAATTCATAGTGACCATAGTGACAACGGAAAGCTATTTTTGAGATGTCTTCGTCCCTTACTCGAATCTGATGGTACCCCGAGCGAAGATCAATCTTGGAAAAGTATTTGGCACCCCGTAGTTTGTCCATGAGTTCATCAATCCTAGGGATGGGATACCTTTTTTTAATGGTCTTTTTGTTGAGTGCTCGATAATCGATGCACATTCGCAGTGTACCATCCTTCTTCTTGACCAAGACCACTAAAGATGCAAAGGGGCTAGAACTGGGCCGAATGTATCCAAGCTCCAGCAATTCTTTGATTCTTTTCTCAATCTCATCCTCGTATCTTTTGGGATGCCGATAAGGGGTGGTGATGACTGCATGTGTCCTCTCCTCTAGCTCAATGATGTGTTCCTTGCCCCAGTCTGGTGCTCTACCTGCTGGAAGGTCCCGAAATACCTTTTCGTGCTTCTGTAATAAGGCCTGAATATCACCCGGGTGTTGTGTGCTGTTCTCTGGAGGTTTCCTAAAGGTGACAACATTCTGCCGCCCATTCTATGTCAACCTGTCTGAGTACGGCCTCCATTCTCTGGGAAGAGACCGGTTTTGGGGGATAAGTGTTCATGCCCCTCAAAACTACCCGTTTGCCGTCTGGCCCTTGGAATTCCATTTCCATTGCCCGAAGGTCTGTAGTATATTTCCCTATTGAATAGAGCCACTGAACACCTAATACTACATGAGTATCTGCCACATCTACTACATAAAATGAACCTGTCCTCTGATAATTGCCTAATGTGACATTCAATTTCGGAATCCAATAGTGGCACTCCATGCTCGAGTTCCCGGCTACTGCTACAGTAAATCCCTCAAACTTCTCGGTCTGAATACCCCTCTTGGCTACCCAAGCGGAGTCAATGAAATTCTGGCTTGCTCCCCCATCAATCAATACTCCCACTCTGTGGCCCTGTACTACTCCTCTGACCCTGAGAGTATGGAATCTTGGTACTCCAGATAATGTAGCAATGACTCCCTGTGGTGTATCACCTTGAAGTGAATCTTCCTCTGCTGCCTGTAGTTCTTTTGTGGCTTCCTGCTCATAGTCCTCCCCAGCACTGTCCGACTACACTTCAATATAGTGAGCCTTTGCCTTCCCTGCACACCTGTGTCCTGGCACCCATGGTTCCTGACAAGTGAAACATAATTTCTTTCACCTCAAATATTTTCTAGTGTCCTCGTCTAACCATGTTTTCTTGGGAACATCCCACTAGAAAGGTTTCTTGTCCTTGTCCCTAACAGGAAAGTTGGTTTTGAGAGGGAACCTATTCTTCGGAACTGAATCCTAGAGATCTCTGGCTCTGCTAATGGCATCCTGCAGAGTGGGGGGTTTGTAGGCTTTTACCCATCCCCGTAGTGGCTCTGATAGGGCCTCAATGAATAACATCGTCAACCTGCTCTCTTACACAACGGTTACCATGACTGCTATCCTCTAGAATTCTGAGATGAAGGCCTCTACGCTACCTGTCTGTTTGAGTTGAGCCAACTCCCTGAAATGTATCTCTGGATCCTTCCTGTCGAACCTCTCCATGAGCTTCTGAGTGAATTCACTGTAGGCATGTATGGTGTTGCGACCCAATGTCACTAATCCGTGATACCACCACTCTCCGTCCAGGTGGAGTGTAGCCAATTTAATGGCATCTGTCTTTGTCATGGGATTGAGTTGGAAATAGGTATCCAACTTTTGAACCCATATCCTCGCTAAACCTCCGAGAGTCCCATCAAAGTTTGGGATGGTCAACCTTTCTAAGATTTTCTGCAATTCATAGTTGTGATTGAATCCCTTGTTGAAATTCTGGGGCCTCTTCCTACTCTTCATGTTGCAAAAATTTGAAAAAGACATAGTTGCATGAAACTCATCCCCTAAGTCTCTGTATTCCTGCAAATAAGCCCCAAAGGGTTCGTTAGGCTCTACCTGCATGACTGGACCTCCTACTACATCTGCCAAGAAGTGAGGCATAGTAGGCCTGTTGGAAGGTCTGCTATATATGTGCGGTGTATTTTGTATATTGGTATACGCAACCTTCCCACTACTGCTTGTAAACCCTCTATCTACCGGTGAGGTAGGGGTACTGTTGTTACCTAGTTCTGGTTTCATCGATAATTTGTTCATTGCATTAAGTACATCTTTTTCCCTTTGGCTAAGTCATGCAATGCAGGTACTAACTTGTGAAACTCCATCCTGTCTTAATCTTCCCCCGTTCCTTTTCCCCTGTCAGAGTGTATACCTATTCGTTCCATGTCTAAGCTAATATCTTCTAGTTGGATATCCTCGAAGTCCTCCGTGTACCTACTCCTTCTTTTCCTATAGGTTACAAAAGGGTCCTCTTCTATATTCATCTACTTCTCATTTCTCAAGCCCACAGCTGGCCAAGAAGATAGCTTTAATACCACTGTAATATCCCAAATACTAATATTTTCTATTTCTACGCAAAGTTACTGAAATAGTCAGGCATGCAAACTGCCATGCAAAATTTCCCTATTTTATAGCTGAAATTAGGTTTAGGGTTTGCAAGATAAAATGAACACTTACCACTGATAAGCCGGCTGAATATGCTCCAGAGAGAATACGCATACAAGATGAAGAAATGACCTTGTTTCCCGCTGCAATACCCTGGTAGGCTGAATCAGACAAGTGTGACGTTTTTGCCGAAAGGATGATCAGTTTCAGCTGGAAATAGGTCGGAAGGTAGGTGTGCCCGTGCCGGAGAGGATGGCCGGAGCAAGCAATAGTTTTGACCTCTCTAGATGCCCTAGCGAATTGGTCTACCAATCTGCTGCTCACGCCCCCACAACCCTGTAATCTGCTGCTAGCTGCCCCGGATGGACAAACTGATGGCTGATAATCACTCAATGCAGTAGAGTGATCCTATCAGTGAGGATGCAAGCCACATACGGAAGAAATATGGTGATCTAGAGTCCTGGTGAATGACTGGGGTTTCCCAGCTAAATGCCACAACTGTACGGATGGACTTGCAAATAACCTTCAGACATATACTGGAACACTGGATAATGATGAATGCAATAGACACGGTGACAAATCTGGATGGTTTATCCAGAAGGAGACAAGGGCAGATATTTCACTGCCGAAATCCCGTTAGCTAAAGACGTCGCCTCCAAACCCAACTGCTGTGGCCACACACTGTGCTGCTACTCAAGAGCTCCAAAATCAATAATAATCCAAAAGTAAAGTCTCCATTCACTGTATCTTTCTTTTATAACTTTCAACTACAAAAACCCTAACTTTGACCTAATTAGGTCACTTTAACTTCTAATTTGCAGTTGACTTGCATGCATGTGCATGGAGACTTAATTGGGTGCATGCATCATTAAATAATGCTTAAATGTCATGCATGCTGGTAACTTTTGGCTTCGGTGGCCCTCTTCGACCCAATGGTGATATAATATTGATGCCCTAGATTTTCTGTAGATGGCATCAGTCTTCAGTTGATTCCTTAACTGTCAGTAACCGCTCGAACCCACAGGAATCACATAGGTTAGCGGTTTGGTCCTCAATGCCTACGCAGATGAGGATATTACACAATCTCCCACACATTGCAAGTGAGTTGGCTACGCCACCCTTGCAATATCGTGATGGCTTGCATTGTTAATAATTGATAAATTCTTCGTTTCGTTTAAAATAAACCTTGCCCCAATCTTTGCACCGTATTCACTCCCCTTGCCAATTGGTCCGACCCTGGGTGACAAGAAAGGGAGAAGATTCGAGTTGGCTAGAATAATAGGCATTTCAATCTATTATTGCAAGATTGAGAAAAGAGGATTAGTGTGTGGAGCTAGAGGGGTAGAGGTCGTTGGGGGCCTCGTTGCACTTAGTGTGATCCTGTTGAGCACATGGCTAGTTCTTGGGACTGACTTATGGAGCTAGGGGGGAGCCTTCTGCTCTCTTGTTGAGCACCCAACAAATTCTCTCAGTTGAGGGATAAGGGTTAGAGGTAGACACATTAGTTAGTTCATTTATTTTCTCATGCAAACACATTAATCCCCTAAGTTGAAGAAAGACCTTAAAATAAATTAAAATATCTTGGACCATTTGCACAACAGCACCATCTTTCATTTTATTTACTATTACATTCATTGTTTATTTGGTTCAGTTCTACTTCATGCTCATCTCATGGACTTTAGTTCATTTGCTTAAAGTATTTTACATTTGACGAATGTGGTCTTTTGATTGTTGTGGTGAACGAATGAATTAGAGCAATTTGTGCATTTTGGCAATTTCATTGTAATCTTTGTTTGTGACTCCATAGCCTGATTTAGATAGGCACAAGTTTAGTAATACTATATTTCTCTTGCAATTATATTTGGTTTACAAATGAAGAAAGATTTGCCTATCATTTGAAATTATTGCATTTATGCAGGATTGATTGCCATAAAGTTTAAATTAATTTATTCATCTTTTAAATCCTAAAACACAACCTTTGAAACATAGTAAATAGGGACTACCCCCTTTGACCTTTTTAGGAGTTGAGTCTAAACGGAGGAGGTAGGAATCGAGGTGACATTGGGTTCTAAACTGAAAGTTGTTGAATTTTAGCAGGTGCATATATTCTTTAAATTTTGTAGACTGTAATATAGATAACAATAAGACAAGTGCAGTAGATAATCAAGCATCACACAAATGAACACCAGATGTTTTCACAAGGAAACCTTTAAAGGACAAAACCCCAAAAGCATTAGTAATTTATCCCTTAAATGAGATAACTAAGTTTGTAGAAGAAATAGGAAATTTACTCAGAATTATGAGATGAATGTTTTAACCAATTTTTCAAAATCTAGCAGGCTTGAACAACATTTCCAAACCCTAGTAGGCTTGAACAAAATTTCCATACCAAAAACTGCCACGCAGAGGGTGAAGACCAGCGACTCGAAAATTCTCTAGTTGCCCAAAAAATTGTAGACTGTGTCTGCCGCCCAAATAAATGTAGACTCTGTCTGCTGCCTGAAAATTGCAGACTGCTGCCCGAGTTTTACAACTGCTCGAACGTTGTCTGTTGCTGCTCGGAATATCTGTGGGCTACCTGAAATCTCTGTGGCCTATCCGAATTGTTTTTCTAGCTGCCCGAACCCTGTCTGTTGCTGCCCGTAACCTCTGTGGGCTACCCGGATCTGCTGGTAATTGCCTAAGCCAGATATGTTTTTGCCTGTGAACAGTAATGGACTGCCCCAGGTTTGTTTAGGACTGCCCAAGATTATGTTCTGCTTCTCGACTTTCTTTTAGAGTTGCCCGTGTGTAATATCCCAAATCTCGATATTTTCTATTTCTAAACAATTATGCTGATACAACTGGGCATTCAAACTGCCATGCAAAAATCCCTATTTTATAGGAAAATTTAGGGTTAGGGTTTGTGAGATAGAATGCACACTTACCACTGATAACTGGTTGGACTGCTTCAGATAAAGTCTGCAAGTACTGAGAACTGGATCGGAGAGGAACTGATCTCTCCTACCTCCGGTGAATGCCCCAGCAACAAGACGCCCAATCAGAGAAAAAGGTGACGCCCTCAAGGAAGGAAGTGTCCGATGGATCCGCCGATTTGCAGGGCTGATAGCCTTACGGTCCCAGAGAGATTGGCTAGAGTATGCTGAAGATCTGACACCTCTAAGTAGGAAGGCGTCTAGGTTCAGTGAGGCAGCTGCTCACGCCCCTGAGAGTCCGGAAATGCTAATAACGGCTTCGGATGAGCTCAGATGGAGCTGATAATCAAGGAGTGCCGGAGTATGTAGCTGATGATAAGACTGGTGCCTGAGTTTCGGAAGGAAACTGAGAGCTGGAGGCCCTACAGCTAATTAGGGCTTTCTGGTGGAAAACCCCCCCTTACGGCTGCACCGTGCCCCTGCAACAATCTATACCCTGTGCTATATAACTCATGAATGAATGAAGAACAAGTGGTGAACCAGTATGGCTTACCCGGAATAAGACTAGGACAGATGTTTCACTGCCGAAATCCTGTTGGCTGAAGACTCCGTCTCCAACCCCAACTGCTGTGCTGCACGTTGTGCTGCTATCCAAGAGCTTCCCAAAATAATCATAATCATAAGTGAGTTCTCCTCTTGCTTTATCCTCTATTTATAAAGTTCAACTGCGCAAAACCTAATCTTTGACCTAATTAGGTCACTTTATCTTCTAATTTGCCGTTGACTTGCATGCATGCGGATGGAGACCTAAAAAATGCATGCATCATAAAATAATGCTTCGGATGGCATGCCTGAAGGTGGCCTTTGGCCCAGGTGGCCCTTCTTGACCAAGTGAGGATGCCCTAGATCTTCTATAGATGGCATCAGTCCTGATCTGATTCCCTAGCTATCAGTAACTGCTCGAACCCACAGGAATCACATAGGTTAGCGGTTTTGGGCCTCAAGGCCTAAAAGGAAGAGGACATTACAGTCCTCCCCGCTCGAGATTGTTTGTCCTCAAGCAACTTCAAACTGGGATGCTGCAATACCTGTTCACCTTCCAAAGTGGCATCCTCTGGCGGTAGTTCTTTCCATTGAACCAAATATTCCCTGATCACTCTGTTCCTGAGCTTCCTCTCTCTAGTCTGTATGATCCGTTCAGGAACCAATATCAGTAGTCCTTCATCATCTAAAGGGGGCAATTCAGTAGATGGAGCAATGTGTTGCCCAAGGGTCTTTTTCAGGCTAGACACATGGAACACATTGTGGATTTTGCTTTCTAGGGGCAGCTCTAGTTCATATGCCACCTCTCCCACCTTCCGAATTATTTTGTATGGT
>LPNX010046913.1:3692-43180 GCA_001517045.1 Pseudotsuga menziesii
AATAAAATGAGGCAGTTCTCGAAGGTTAGGGAGGTTGCAGCAGTTAATGGGATTAAGGTAAATGAAACAACTAATCTCCCATTAACGCGTGTTTTTAAAAACTAATTTTGAGGGAGATATGCGCGGGTCGGTAGTAAGGAAACCCGCGCATCATGCGCGACTCTGTATAAGGGAAACCCACGCATAGATGTATGCACGACCTGCTGAACATAACACTCGCGCATATGCGCGACATGCCAATAGGGATAGTCGTGCATGCACTGAAAATCTCAAAAAATCAAAGTAACTAGCTGGGCATATAGGTAATGTATTTCAATATCAACCAAGGTATAATGAAACTGGGAAAACCTCAATCCATAAGTGTCCTTTTGTGTGCCGACCTGAGGGATGTCAGCACTCGGACGGAGAGGTGCCAATCAGCTGTATAACACTAGTCCTGTGGAGGTGGAGGAGGGTTGTGATCATGATATGTCACCACGGCTCTAGCTAGCCACCGGAATAAATGCACCCATGCACGTGGTACACCCACCACCTGTCTCTGCATAGCCTCAGGAAAGTGCTCGACTTGCACCATGGGAACCCTGTGAGTAAGTCGCACGAAGTTGGTATGGATGCTTTGGAGCGTTCACTCCGCATCCACACCGGTGATATCATCTCCTCTTCCCCTCCGCCTATGACGTGGGAAGCCCTCTGGTCACCGTGGTCCCACATCTGCACATGAATGGTAGATTTCATTATGTATTGTCACCCAAAACCATGTCTTTTTTATTCCATTAATCAAGAAAACGCAAAAAAATTAAATAATTCAAATTTTTTTAAAAAGAGTAAGGGTCGAGATTCGTTACCTATGTCTCCATATGCTGATCCTGGTGGTAATGGCATGTCCAGATCTCCCCAGAAATCTATCCCTGCATAAGGGTAGTCATCTATGGCAACAATCTGTCATTGCCACCATGGAAAAAATTCTGCTGGATAAGGGTTGGCCACCCTACCAACCCCCAGTCTGCGCATCACGTCTGCCCAATGTCATTGGGCCGGATCTCAAACCCCGTGGAGAGGAACATCCACTCTAGGGCTCAATCTTGGAACACGCTCAAAGAAAAATGTGCTCAAAATGCTGTTGAACCCGAAGTTCCATATCCTACCTGCCTTGCACTCACTGAGCTGATGTTTCATGTTGCTCAGTAGTGAAGTACTCCAGTCGTAGATGGTTGGTGTCATACACTCCACCGCATAGAACATCAGTGGCCGAGAGGCCTGATGGAGTGATGCTAAGCCTGCTATCCTACCCAGCGTCAGTAGTATGGCCTTTAGGCCCAGCACCTATATAGCATTGGTGGGAACTTGGCTCCCCACCTTCTCAGTCTCTGGGTAGCAGTACACAGCTATGTACTCATTGATAGTAATCCCATGACCTGGCCCTCCTCGGGCACGAAGGTTCACCATCTCCCCTCTTCTAGATAGACCTATGATAAAGTAGATATCCTCCACCTCAATGGTGAGGGACATGCCATCTATCCGGAAGGACTCTGAGTCTGGATCCCAATAGTTTACCAACATCTGTAGCAGTCCTGGTTTGGCCCTCAAGCCACCTAGGAACCAAAACTTGTAGAGTCCACATCTTCTTAGAGCTTCTTGAGCCATTCTATTAGCCCTTGCTGCTTCCTCTACTTCACCATGCTTGCGTTCTCACCACTCTAGCACCATCTTGCATGAGAAATTGACCAAATGTCCATTATATTCTTGTAAATCCTTTTGCGCGGCATCATACGCAACTGTTTTGCAAACAGTCGTGTATGTACGCAGTTTCTATCCCCTTTTCCGTGTATAGCCAACCCTATACATGGAAAAAGCATCGATACCCACGCGGGCTGCAGCGCTCATGTAGAATTGGCCTTAATAAACTCATTTGACCATGAAAACTTGTAAAAATTATATTGAAATGCAAGCAGAGAACATGAGTAAATACCTGGAAGAAACGGTTGTGAATTCTGCTGGCTGGATCTCCTAGAATTTGTAGTTGAAAATCAGAGCTCCAATGGGTAAAAGTTTCAAATGATTTCTATTTTTTACTATTTATAGAAAATTTTTCAAATATTTGAAAATTTTTACCCCCTTTTCTATAGTTTTGACCGTTTCTAACCATTTTGGACCATTTCTGACCTAATCTGTGATGTAGAAGACCATTTTCAGCGCCGTTTCAGCCTGTGGATTGACCCGTTCGTACTGATCTCAGGTATAATGTCTACACTGGCATATAGGTTAGGTTCACCACCATTTTCATTTTGCATGACCTTATGACCATGTCACTGTATCCTTAGGTACGAACCCACTCTATTATGTCACAGAACCTTCTTGCTGCTATAGAAGTGGCATGATATGAGTGGTAGAGCCTCACCTTACATGGGTACCCTAGTTAGTGCCTTATTTGCATTTGGTGCCCATGTCGATGTTTCCCCCTTTAGGGTGTGGGAGTCCGTTGTATAGTATTGCCATGACAATTAGCAAGAGCCTCATACTCCTCTTGATCTTATGCTGGCCATGATCCCCCAGACTCCCTTGTATCAAGTTGTGGATGCATTATCATAAGCTTTTCCTGTCTTATTGAGCTTTATGCCGGCTCCCCTGACATTGCGTTTCAGCCATATAGCCCGAGCTTGTCTCATGTCTAGCCATGCAGAGCCTTTCTTCATATCCTTCGCATCTTGATTCCCTTTTTACCGAGAGGGGATTTTCCCCCGAGTGTCGATATCCTACACATGTATCCTTGCATTGAGCATAGGTATGTTCCACTGCTTGGAACTAGTTTGTTTGCCCTCATGACACTCGTCTCCTCCTGGTTTGTAACTATAAAGCTAGTTTATTCTTTTTTCAATCTTTTCAAATAACTGAAAAAGACCAAAAAAATAAAAAAACCAAAAATCCAGACAAGAAAAGATATTATCTTTGGTAGCTGTCGAGTCGTGTCGCCTTCGAACAGAGCACTGTATATCACATCCATTGGTTGGGTTATAGTTTGACTTTAGGAGCTGTACTCGTTTATTTGAGTTTTATCTCCACCGACTGGTTATGCTTCCAGTCCCTATGGAGCCTCTATTGATGCCTCCTGCATCATAGAGATGTCCTAGTTTGTATATCAAGTCTATGCTGCCTTCATTCAGTCACCATACGCCGTTATGCTCTTGTTCGAAGGAAGTTGAAACTTGAGTCGGCCATTCCTCAGTTATCTTGACTTTGCATGTCAGCCATTCCCGGTACAGCTACTGGTTCGTGCACCTTATGATCGAGTCCTTCCACATTATACAGCCTTGCTGAGTACCTCGTGTTGGATGATGGGGGATGCCCTAATGCCCTCCTTCCAGCGGATTTGATCCCATCGAATTTAGATCATTTATTCTGGGATTGGAGTCTAGAGTCATTTTGAGTGCCTTGAGACTTGCAGTCATCAGTGGTAGGTTCTCTCGCCATCGACAGTTTTTGGAATACATCAATGTCCCCTGATTGATGGATTCTCTCAAGTGTTTGACCTCAACACATTTATTCACACTTGTTAGTTTGCACTCTAGTACCTTGATTCCCATTTTCATTATTGGTGGGTGATCTCGCGTCTGTTAACGGTATACATCAATGACCGGTAATCAGACGATGGACTACTATGTTCGACCTCGACACCTCTATTTGCATAGTAGGACATGTACTCGTAGCGATGTGTGTAGAAGACCTTCCAGATTGGTGGCATCCACTATATGCTACCTCCTTGATCGTGCCAGTATTCATGATATTTCAACTCTCGTGACATGTTCCAGTATGTGTCAGACATTTCCAGCCACTATGGAGATCTTGATCTATTATATATCTTCAACCTTTGTGGAGATCATGGTCATTAGAGGAATTTTTGGGTCTAAAATGGGCCTCCTAAGGAAAATAATAAAAAAATAGTTAAAATAATAAAATAATAGTTAAAATAATAAAATAATATTGATTAATTTTGGAGGAAGAAAGAAAAAAACTACTTTTTGTGTTCGTATTTTTGACATATCTCCCTGTGTTTTTACTCAAATTTTGCCCGGGAGAGCTCGTTGGATGCGTAATTTGATTCTACATCCAACGAGTGCCCACACTGCATACTTTTGACGGACCCCACTACCCCAAAAACAAGAAACCATCATCACGTTTTTTCAGGTATTTCTTGTTTTTGGGGTAGCGGGGTCCGTCAAAAGTATGCAGTGTGGGTACTCGTTGGATGTAGAATCAAATTACGCATCCAATGAGCTCTCTCAATCGAAATTTGAGTAAAAACACAATGAGATATGCCGAAAATACGAACAGAAAAAGTAGTTTTTTTAATGACAAATATGTCAATTCAACCATTATGGTTGAGTTATTTTATTGAAATTCTATTGGTTCTTGAATTCCAACTCACAAAAACTTATTTTGGCACGTTTTCTTATAAGGCCCATTTTAGACCCAAAATTTCCTCTAATGCCTTTGTATATCTTCATCATGGAGATTCTGATCGATGTATATTGTACGTGGCGATGACCACATATGTGTTATCATGTTTCATGCCTATTCATGGCCATTGTACTCTTATGTATCTGGGACTGCTATATGTATTTGCAGTTATATGCAGAGTTGTATTATTGTACTATGCTGATTGGGTGGCTGGTCTTCCATTTGGGTACCTTCATCACTTCACTTCTGGGATGGACTTATAATGTATTTCGGCCATCGTATAACCCCTCTGATCTCATACATTAGGGGGCATCTGTTATAGCGGATTTCACCACACTAGGTGAATCACACATT
The DNA here is from genome assembly GCA_001517045.1 of Pseudotsuga menziesii. Classification (NCBI taxonomy): domain Eukaryota; kingdom Viridiplantae; phylum Streptophyta; class Pinopsida; order Pinales; family Pinaceae; genus Pseudotsuga; species Pseudotsuga menziesii. Next base: position 8,502 of record LPNX010046913.1, read on the forward strand.
GTATGGCCTTCCCTTGTCCCGCTGCAGACTCATTAGCCCCTATGGACCACTTTTTGTCTTTTGATGTATCCTTGGCCATCCCTAAAAACATAAGAAAAGTGATATACGCGGCTTTTTCCTCGATAACCGCATACATACGCGGATATTCTCTCTATAGTCGCGTACATCGGGATGTGTACATAATCCAAATCCTTTTGGAGCATTCCTTGACTTGGATCCGACTCATATGACTCCTGGCCTTCCATATTCCTTGAGATCGCATGGATTCCTCCTTTCAGTATCCCTTTGAAAAGCTATATAAGGAACCCATTGAGACATTGAAAGCATAAGAGAGAATTGAGAGTAACGAAACTATAGTCCAATGTTTCCAGAACTTATGCTTGAGTCTGCATCCCTTTGTCCCTTGGAGCACTGTTGTGTTCTTCCCAAGTTTGCCTTTTGCTAGTAAGCTTGCTATCGAAGTGATGGAGGATTGAGGTGGTGGAGGCCCAAGTGGGGGATTCAGTTTCTTCGGTTCGCAGACGTGCCATCAGAGGTTGTCACTTGTAATCTCTGATTCATATTAATAGAAATATCTTTTCCTGTCCAGTAATGTGTATTTGAATGAATATTGTATCCATTGGAATATGTCAAATGCTTTTACATTATTGATTATATATGCTAGAATAGATCTAACACCATGAAATATAGTATGCTTGTATTGTTTACTTGTTGTTGAGGACGTGCTATAACAATTCAAGCTGAAGATTGGAAAGCTCAACGGGGATCTACTTCAACCGTCTGGAATAAGGTACGAGGTTCGATCCTTTAGTGTTAGATATTGTATTTCTATTGCATATCGGGAAAGATTGATTTCTGGAGTCTAGCTGTCTATTGTGGTACCCCAAACCATAGGAATTTCTCTCCGTAACAGTCCTTAGATCTACAATGAACTCACCAGCTTAGCATATGACCCTTCCCAGCTCCTTGATTTCCTGATAAACCTGACCATGTTGGCTTGGATGTCTTGTTGATGGCATGATAAACCCAACTGTGTTGGCTTGGCGGTGTTTTGTGTATCCTTGGCTATGTGTAAGCCTGCTTGTTCCTTATTCCTTGGGTAATAATGCCCAGCTCAGGGGTGGCATCATTTCTGAGAGATTTAGGAGCATGCTATCTTATGGTTAGGTGGAACATTGCAGCGACGTAGCTGGTTGCGGGACGAGTTCTTTATGAGATAAGTAATCTTGTCTATTTTACTTCTACAATCATATTTACTATTAATGAATATGATGAACATGTTGAATGATTGTATGAACATATGTTTGCTTTTGTTGTATGATAAATAATTATGTATGCATGTTCTAGTTCAAAGAATTTTTTTTCAGCATTTTATGTACATGCATGTTCATGGGGCAGTTTCCCGGATGGTTAATGCCATGGTAGCGTCCTCTTCACCGGTCGGAGGGTCAAGGACGCTACAGAAACATACGTATTTTCCCAAAACTATGGACATAACTGCAAAATAGATGATGCCCTAGTTTTCTCTAGCAGTAGTGTTAGGTCAAACATTGAAGATCGAAATAATGAAAAACTTATTCTGTCGACATAAGCTCCCTCCCAAGGGGATTTTGATATTCCTTTTTCAACTTATTGGTGGAGGAAGTTTCATGGAATAGGAAGCCCTAGTTTTCTTCAATTTCTTCTCCATAATTTCTTGAACTTGTTTCTGTTGTATCTCTAAAATTCCTCTTCCTATGGTTCTAAAACTCCATCCTAAGGTAGCCTTGTGTGTACTTCCATTTGTCATAGTTTAACCTTATGGGTCTAAAATTATGAGCACAAAAACTAAATTTCATTCCCTATTTGAAACATCTTGCGAAATTTTATTTGGACCTTCCGAGCCCGAGATATAGCAATTCTCTTTAGGTCACATGTTTATGTTTGTTTTCTAGAATAGGATGGAGCCCTGATTTGGAGGAATCATAAATCCTGAATTATAGTGAATATGAGGCTGAAAATTTCACACAAGGTACATAAATATTTCATATTCGGCCCATAAAAGTTTTAGATCCTAATCCTTATCCAATATCGAGTTATAGCAAAATTTCCAAGATGACTATTTTTTTCTTTCTAGGGTTTTCAAGCATGAAACCCTAATCTTTAGTAGTTGTAATTGTAACATTGTTTCGGCTGCAAAAATAATTTTTCAAGTTAGCTCTGATACAATGTTAAATTTTTAATGGTTATAAAATATCTAATAACATTTATCATCATAACATCTTAACTATATACAAAAGGATCACTAAAACAAAGGCAAGCACAATGACACAAAAGAACACATAGATTTATTGTGGGAAACCCTCATGGGGGAGAAAACCTAGAAAAAATTCATCGATATAAAAGTCAACAAAGTACATTATAAGAACAAAAAAGAAGACTTATAAGACCTAGGAATAATCCTGGATTGCTTTATTCCTCCAATATGGACTCCTCTTTCACTCTCTTGTGCAACTGCTGAGTGATACTGCTTGTCCAAATGAGGGAGGTGCCTCTCCTATTTATCCTGATTAGTTGAGAGGACTAATAAACCAACTAGGCCAAATTCTCCTTTCTTCTAAGGATGAAATTCCTTGGGATACTTAAAAATACATTTTATTAATAATTTTGTGGGTACTAATGACCTGAATTACAATGGAGGTTTTACCTCAAGACTTTACATGACCAATTACATCAATTCCATCCATAATAGGAGGAACAACATCTCCAGAAGGGATAATAAAAATTATAATACAAAATACAATATATTTCATATTTACATTTATTTAACAATATTGTGATAGTCAAGGATCATCTCTATCAAGTCTTTTGGTTCTGTCATGTCATGATCTTCATGGTTTTCTAGAATTGCTTCTCCAATTTCCATATCGTGGACTCCTGTTTCATCACGTTCCTCATCCTCTTGAATAGGTGTCCTCATGGATATGAATTATGTCAAGTATTACTCAAAGGCTACATATATATTAATGTTTATCTTATTGAATCCTAGGAAGTATATTCGATAAGCCTTTTATGTATCAATGTATCCTAGGAATATACCCTTCCTCCCAGAAGGATTGATGTTAATCATTTTATCCTTTGGGATATGTATGTACACCGGGCATGCAAATATTCTGAGATGGAGAAATTCTGGTTTCTCTCCTGAGAAAGCTTCTTCCAGAGACTTTTTTTCAAGTACTCAATGAGGAGTAAGGTTCTGTACATACACAGTTGTCCTTGCTTCCTTTTCTGAAAGGTGCATAGGAAGATCCTGGTCATGAAACATTGCTTTTTTCACTTCCATGATGGCTCAGTTATTTCATTCCGTAACCCCATTATACTGAGGATTGTATCGAGTGCTCAACTCTCTCTTAATCCAGGACTCTCTCCAAAGTTCCTTGAACTCCTCTTAGGTGAATTCTTCGCCATTATTTGACCATAGAGTCTTGATCTTCCTATCTGTTTGGTCCTCAACCAAGGCTATATATTCCTTGAACTTACTAAAAAATTCATTTTTCCCTTTCAAGAAATATATCCAAGTCTTACGTGAGAAATAATCTATAAAGAAAACATAGTACACATACCCTCTTACTGAAAACTTCATTTTTCCCTTTCAAGAAATATTTCCAAGTCTTACGTGAGAAATCATCTATAAAGAAAACATAGTACACATACCCTCTTAATGAGATAGAAGAGATGCATCTCCATACATAATAGTGTACTATATCCAGTATTCCTTTGGCCTTGCTCTGACTACCGGGAAATGTCTTCTTTGCATTCTTTCCTTATGCACATCCTTTGTAAATTCCTTCCTAATTTGCCTGGATCTCTAGAAGTTAATAGACTTCTTTGATTTCCATCAGTAGTGCTCTGTAGTGCACATGTGCAAGCCTTATGTTTCACTGCTCGCTTGGTTCAATTGAATCATGAACTAGTGCTTGTTTAGGCTATATCTTTAGATTGTACAAGCCTCCATATTCTTCTCCAATCATTGTTGCGTCATCTATTGTATTCCCTTTGGGCCACATCAGAACTTGGTCACCAACAAATTCAACTCTCATACCCTTTGCATCTAAAGCAGAGATGGAGAGAATATTCTTCTTTAATCCTGAATGCATATAATGCATCCTTCATCTTTAAATATTTCCCGGAGTCTATCTTGTGTGAAGCTACTCAACTCCCTTTTATGGGGTATTGGTAATCATCCCCAATATTTGACATGTGTGGTGACTTATTTTCATACATATTAATGAATGATTCATTGTATCCCATCATGTGTTTAGAATCTCCACTATCCACAAGCTAATCATTGCTTCCATGTGAGATAGTTCTAGTAAGTGTTGAGATTAACACATACTCTTCATCTGAATCATCCTTCTCTCTTCTAAATATTTTTTTTGTTAGCTCATTGTATTCAAAAATATGAGCATGGTATATTTTTTCCTTATGGGACAATCTCTTGCAAAATGTCCCTTTTCATCACAAGTATAGCATTGAGAATTGGAAGGATCTCTATTGGTATTCTTTTGTTTCTTGTCCATCTTCTTCTTGTGATGAAATTTATCCTTCTTCTCCTTCTTATTGTAGTTATTCCTAGTGTGAACTGTGAGATATTGATCTTCTATTGCTCCCATATTCTCTTCTCTTGTCATGAGTCGAGCTTCTTCTTGTGCAAATTCTTCTCAAAGTATGCTGAAATAGATCAACCTCCTTCTTGCATAGATTCCTTGAATGAATGAGTCCCATGATCTAGGGAGACCATTGAATCTAGTTAATACAATTTCTCCTTATTCGACATTCTCTTCAACTGCTTCTTTTTCTCTGATTTGAGGAACCCTTATGAAGTAATACTGTATAGTCTTGGATTTCTGTATGTTCACATTCTCTTCAAATGCTTGTTTTTCTCTGATTTGAGGAACCCTTGTGAAGTAACATTGTATAGTATCGAAGTTCTGTATCTTCACTATTGAAATATTGTAACTTCAAAGAATATTCTATATGTATCTTTTTGTGGTCCCCGATGGTCCTATTGGGAGAACCACTTGTATTAATTTGTACCCCGATGCTTCTAATTGAAAGAAATAATAAGAGTCATGAGGTAGTCCCCTCTAATTGTAAAGGTGGGTCATTATCACCCCAGTGTGGTTACTTGAGCCTACATGTGTAACTCAATCCTATATGATTAAGTCGAGCCTACATGTTGGATGAGTTAATTAAAGTGAACGGATGAATATAAATAGAGGTGTAGCACTCCTCATTTGCAACACACACTCTCACTTGTATATAACATTAGTGGAGAAGAGAAGAGTAGCAGGAGAAGGAGGAGGATTGAGCTTTGATCTCCTTGCCGGTTTTATCTTTTACCTTTTTGGGGCATCTATATTGAGGAAGCTTTTGCTAGGTTTTTCCCTTTAGGGTTTTCGCAGGATAAATCTGTGTTGTTTTTGTGATGATGTTTCTTTCAATGATCCTATTTATATGCTTTTTTTATGAAAATGAAATGATATACTGATGTATTATCTAAGAATATGAAAATTTAACATGGTATCAGAGCTTAAACCTGAACAAGACAACTTTCACAAGGTGAAATAGCTCTCTCTCTCTCCCTGGAAGAAATTAGGGCTTCTTGCAGAAGAAGAATTTTTGAGTGAGCATAGAATAGGATTTATCTCCTCACAAAAATCGATATTTAGAGACCTGGATCAATATTTTTGGTTGGGTGAAACTCCGGGAAAGTCAAACCCTAGTTTGACCCCGAGCTAGAAAAACCCTAAATACTAAAACTGCTAAGTTTTGGTACATTCACTATATCCCGATATCAGCGATAGATCAGGAGCTAAAACTTGTAGAGTCCAAATATAAAATCCAGATGTACACTGTATCAAAAATTCAATCTCAGATTCACTATATTCTTGGAGATATGATCCCTCCACATTAGGGTTCTAGCCTCTTCCAGAATTCATCCCTAAAAAGGCCACATGGGGAGAATTACTATATATTGCGCTACAGAGGTCCAAATGGAATTCTTGAAGATGTTACAGAAATGGCACAGACTTTCATTTCTGTGGTCCAAATTTCAGAACCAAAAGATGAAACAGTGACATGTGGCAGGTCGTACAACTTCTCTATTCTGAACACTCTTGTAACAATTCACCTTGGGAAAAGGATCATAAATCCCAATTGGTGAAACAAATTCTGATGAAACCTATTTTTTTGGATCAGGGACATGTGGGGTTACCTCAGTAATAAATTTCAGACATAGAGGAGCAGTAATTGTGGAGATATCACAGAAATAGTGATAGGCATTTCTGCAGAAGAAATTGGAAAACTAGGGCTTCCTATTCCAAGAGCTTCCCTCCACTATTTTTTAGAAAAGGAGTACATTGGACAACTCCATTTGAAGAGATATATATTTCTATCCAATTAGATCTGAAATATTCCAAGTTTTGAAAATTAGTGTTTCTCTGACAAACCCTAGATCAACCAGCTCCAGAAGTAGGACGGACACCTCAAATCAGTAAGATCTAATCTTTTTCTATTTGCATTTGAGGTTCTCATTTCAAAGTGATCTATCACATCAGCTTGTTGATAAGCTTGGTGAAGTTGACAACTTTCAAGCATGGAAGTATTTTATCTCTCTGAAGAAAATTAATTGGACACCTACATGAGTAGAGAGGTTCCAGTTCTAGAGGGAGATGAGGCTCAAAGCCTTACACCATAAGAACTTGGCCAAGGCCAAGAAGATCATTGTTTATTCAGTCACGGATCAACTTGTACCACAAGTGTCTTCCCTAAAGACACTGAAAGAGATGTTTTATTCCTTGACCAAGCTATTTGAAGGAACAAACATACATTGAAAAATGACCTTAAGAAACAAACCGAAGAGGTAAAAGAAGAAGTGAAGAATGCAGAAGTGGTGATAACCACCCTGAATGGCCTCCCAAGATTGTGGGATTCATTCATGTGAAGAATATATGCCAGAAGGAAGTGATTACTTTCAGCTCGACTCATAAGAAGAGAAGAAGAAGATGGGAGCAATTGAAGATCAAGTCTCACCATTCAAAGAAGATCCCTCAAGTGATGAGGAATATGAAGAACTCAATTCTTGAAGAACCTCTTATTCATCTTATCATTTGGATAAGAAATGATGATCTCATGAATGAAGAAGATGATAAAGCAAGATGATCAAGATGGAGTCTACCCACGAAACAAATAAAAGATAAGTATTCAATTGTCATTTCATGATATTGTTTTGTCGTTATGCATGATAGATTGTTTGCATTAATGACTATATACTACTAATATGCATGTGATGGGTAAGTAGCTCATGGTGCTATACAACTCTCCATTGCTACTTATCTAGAATGAAACCTCTTTGCTGACATATTGGATTAGTGCACAATCTCAATGATGTCATGGTAGAGATGGAAGTCATCTAGAATGCTTCTGTGAGATATGGATGAATGTTGTATTGGCTAAACAGTTGCATGATGCATAAGAATTTGTCGTTATGCATATGTTTTATGAAATAGTTCTAACCATGCAACTAGTGCAATTGAATTGTAGGAAAGGTCCTATACAACCTCCTATAAGAAAAGAAGGATGAGACTTGTTCCGAAGAACAAGTGATGACAATTCAAGATTCACTCCAATAAACATGATTCTGAAGCTCCTAGGTTCAGAGACACCATGATGGAAGAAATATCTTCAGAGAGCGGTAGATCCACCTTGAAGGATGAAGACCACCATGGGTATGAGAAATAACTCAAGATGAAGAAAAGAATTCTATGAAAGAAGCTATGATCAAAGGATAACAGTTGATCATGGGGAATGATGTATACGATATGATTTCGAGACATAAAGGGAAGTACGTAGTATCTTCCATATGGATCTACAAGAACAAGTGTACAAAGAAAGGTTCATGATTTGCCTCAAAAAGAATAGACTATGAAATGACATACTCTATTGACCAGTATATATCAGGCGTAGAACCATCTATACAGAATGAAGAGGGAATATGATACTCCACTTTAGGGGGAGTGACTACAGAAGATATATGAGTTTGACATGGTACAGCATGATGGATCGAGACTTTACCAAGAATAAAGTGGGTTCCAACCTTCAAGGTTGAATGAAGAAAACTAGGATATGTTGATGACCTCACAAGACGAACTCATGGAAGATGTTATGATGAAATAATACTAGAATGATGTTTGGGATATAGTACTTAAACCAGAAAGAAATAATGTGGTATCTTCTAAATGGATTTGTAAGATAAAATATGCTACTGATAGAAGTAAGGAAAGACTTGTGGCTTCTCTCAGAAAGAGGGACTTAATTCTAAAGAGACACTTACTCCCAGAAGTAAGGCATACTTTCTTCAGAACTATCATGATGAAGTAAATTCAAGAATTCCTTAATGGTATGGTTGAGGAAGAGTTTTTTTGAAGTTGAAGACATATGGACTCACGTATGCAAGTTGAAGAAGGCTCTCTATGGCCTGAAGCAAGCTCCTTGAGCTTGGTATGGAAGAATAGATAGTTTCCTGTCAATTATGGGCTTTACCAAGAGTAAATTTGATCCTAACCTTTATCTCAAGGTTGTAGAAGATGAACCTATAATATTTTTATTATATGTGGATGACTTATTCTTGATAGGGAATGAGAAACAGATCATGGAAAGCAAGAAGAAACTAGCAGAAGAATTTGAGATGAAAGACCTTGGGTTAATGCATTATTTCCTAGGTCTGGAAGTATGGCAAAGTTCATAAGGAATATTTCTCTACCAAGGAAAGTATGTGGTAGAGATATTGAAGAGATTCAATATGTTGGAATGCAAAGTCATGGCCACACCCATGGACTCCAACCTGAAGCTGTTGGCTGATGACTCATCAGAGTTGGTGGATGTGACTCATTACAGACAGATCATTGGGTCATTGATGTACTTAACAAATACCAGACCAGACATTTGTTTTGCTGTGAAAACCTTAAGTCATTATCTTGTTCAACCAAGATGTGTTCACCAAATAGCTGCAAAACATGTGCTAAGATATCTGAAAGGGACTATAGACTTTGGTCTATACTATGATGGTAGCCATGAGTATAGATTGTATGGCTACATAGATGTAGATTGAGCTGGAATTATCTCAGACATGAAAAGCATATCAGATAGATGCTTTTGTTTGGGGTCTACTATGAGTTCATGGTTTAGAAGGAAATAGTCCAGTGTTTCTCTTAGCACAGCTGAAGAAGAATACATAGCAGATTGCTCTTCTAAGTTGTGAAGCCTTATGGCTTCGGAAGCTAATATCAGGTCTCCTTGACCTAAATATGGATACTACAATGATTCTATGTGATAACTAGAGTTGTGACGACAGAGAACCCTGTGTTCTGTCATAACACACAGAAATCCGGTATTTCTACATACGAGATAAGATGCAGATGATGATGTTTCAGTATTCCCATACTCAAGATATAGATGATGTTTCAATATTTACATACTGTAGATGCAGATGATAGTGATTCTGTATTTCTATACTGAATATAGAGATGATGATGCTTTCATTATTTCTATACTGAAGATATAGATGATGATTCTTTCAGTATTCACACACTAGAGATACATATGGTGATAGTTTAGTATTCACATACTGAAGATGTAGATGATGACAGTTTAGATGATGATGTGCTGACGAAGCCTCTATCTCGAGTAAAGTTCGAACACTTTCGAGACAATCTTGGTGTTTTTCGAAAAGACCTTCCCCAAAAGGGGGAGTAGTGATGTTGCAGTGGGATTGTATCATCTGTGAACCTCAGTTCAGAATGGATCCGGTGACTTCAGTCATCGAGAATGTGGTAGGATTGTATCATCCGTGAACCTTGGTTCAGAATGGATCCAGTGACTTTGGTCATCGAGAATGTGGTAGGATTGTATCATCTATGAACCTTGGTTTAGAATGGATCTGGTGACTTCAGTCATTGAGAATGTGGTAGGATTGTATCATCCGTGAATCTTGGTTCAGAATGGATCCGGTGACTTCGGTCATCGAGAATGTGGTAGGATTGTATCATCCGTGAACCTCGGTTCAGAATGGATCTGTTGACTTCAGTCATTGATATGGTGGTAGGGTTGTATCATCCTTGAACTTCGGTTCAGAATGGATCTGGTGACTTCGGTACTCGAGAATGTGGTAGGATTGCATCATCCCTGGACTGTAAGTCCAAAAGAGATCCAAAAACTTCTTTGTCTTTGTACTATGATTTGCAGGTTATTGCTGATTATGATGAGGTTTCTGATTGAAATATCAAAGTGTGATGATGATGAGGTTTTGATTATAACGATTTTTTGATGATAATGTTCCTGATCAAAAGGTCAAAGTGCTGAAGATGATGTTGCTGATCAAAAGGTCAAAATGCTGAAGATGATGTTCCTGGTCGAAAGGTCAAAGTAATGAAGATGATGTTGCTGATCGAAAGGTCCAAGTGCTGAAGATGATGTTGTCGATCGAAATATCAAAGTGCTGAAGATGATGTTGCCGATCGAAAGGTCCAAGTGCTAAAGATGATGTTGCTGATCGAAATATCAAAGTGCTGAAGATGATGTTGCTGATCGAAAGGTCAAAGTGTTGAATATGTTGCTGATCGAAGCGGTCAAAGTATTAATGATGATGAAGACTGAAGATTGAAGATGAAGACTACATGATGTTGAAAAGCTTCCAATGATTTATAGATGTGTTACCCTGATGATGTTGATAATGTCCTCTATCTCTCTCCTACTATTGTTGTTGTTGATGCTGTTGTGGAATACACTTCTCATTAAGCAGGAGTGTTGAAATATTGTAACTTCGAAGAATATTCTATATGTATCTTTTTGTGGCTCCTGATGGTCGTATATGGAGAACCACTTGTATTACTTTGTACCTCGATGATTATAATCGGAATAACTAATAAGAGTCATGAGGTAGTTCCCTCTAGATGTAAAGGTGGGTCATTAGCACCCCAGTGTGGTTACTTGATCCTACATGTGTAACTCGATCCTACATGATTAAATCGAACCTACATGTCGGATGAGTTAATTAAAGTGAATGGATGAATATAAATAGAGGTTTAGCGCTCCTCATTTCCAACACTCTCACTTGTATAGCACATTAGTGGAGAAGAGAAGAGTAGCAAGAGAAGGAGGAGGATCAGGCTTTGATCTCCTTGCTGGTTTTATCTTTTACCTTTTTGGGGCATCTATATTGAGGAAGCTTTTGCTGGGTTTTTCCCTTTAGGGTTTTCACAGGATAAATCTGTGTTGTTCTTGTGATGTTGTTTCTTTCAGTGATCCTGTTTATATTTTTTTTTATGAAAATGAAATGAAATATTGATGTCTTAGCTAATCATATGAAAATTTAACATTCACATTCTTCAACTGCTTCCTCAAAGTCATCTCCTGGTTGACGTTCCTTCCTTCGAACATCTTTGTAAAAGCATCATATACTTCCTTCAATGTATTGAATGAAGGCACATGGGGGAAAAGGTGATCCTTAATAGAATTTGCAATGATTCTCTTGACCTTATCCATTCTTATCTTATGAGTAGCCTTAGCCTCATATCCCTCTAGTTATGGAACCACCTCAGTGATGTACTGATCCAAATCATTTTCTTCAAAGATCATAGAGATTTTGTACTCGCATTCCCAAATGTTATCAGCTCCTCCAACATTTTCCTCAAGCTAAGTATGGTGTGTCATCTTTTCAAATGAGAACCTCAAATGGAAATAAAAAATATTTCAATCTTACCATTTTAAGGTATCCGACCTAGTTCCAAAGCTTGCTAACCTAGGGTTTGTTAGAGAAACACTAATTTTCCAAACTTGGGGTTTGGGAATTCTCTTTGGACAAAAATATGCTCCTCCTTGAGGCAAGTTTCTCATCAAGGTCACTCTCTGAAGAATTAGGTGGGAAACCTCCGAAACTTGATGCCCTAGTTTCTCCCGGCACGAGTGACAGGGTCAAAATTGAAACTTGTTCAAATTTGAAAATTCTTCCACCAAAATATGCACCCTAGTGATGTGAGTTAGCCTAACTCTATTTTCTTGATTATCTGTGGAGAGAACACCTTGAAATATGAAGCCCTAGTTTTTGTTGATGCATAGTGCCTTCATTAAGAGAGGCTCTGATACCATGTTAGTTTTTGTATATCTTATTAACTTAATTAAGATATTTATATGAAATAATAACAAGTACAATAAGATGCATAAGATATAGCAGATACCCAAGACACACAGTTTTTCACTGGGGAAACCATAAAGGAGAAAACCTTGCAAAATTCCTCATAATAGTATAGTCACAAATACTTTGTCATAAGATGATCAAACCAAGTAACAATAAGTAAATTCAACAGCTGTATATCTCTCCTCCCTTGTCTCTCTCTCTCTCATTCAAACTTGAGTGAGTGTGCGGTGTGTATAAATGAGGGAGAGTGCCTCCCTATTTATAGTAATCAAGTGACTCACCTTTTACATGACTAGGGATGACTTGTTTCCCTAACAGAGCCGACTTCTCCTAGAGATACTCCAAATACACATTACATGATGTTACAATGGGATTATTTCCCTGACTTAGAAAGGAAGTTGTACCTCAAGGTATATACACATAAAATACATCCCGCAAGGAGGTAAACACATCTCCAATGGGGGCAGAACAACATATAATGATAATGTACATTGAAACATCTTCCAAAGTTATAATTACATCAAAAAATAGTTGCTTCTTTTGTGTTGTATTGAACCCTTCTAGTGCATAGCATGTAGTTAAGAAATGAACAATGTCTTCATAATGATCATCAACCTTTTTTACTACAAATAACTGTGCATTGGGGATACTATCATCTAAACTAGAAATCTCCTGTCCACTCTGTTAGCACCGGAAATGAGCCCAAGGTTGAGGAAAGGCCCGCCTTCGAGTAACAACAGAACCACTTTAGCCGCACCTTCAGCCCTATGCGGTTAGAGAGGAATCTCTCATTCTTTGTCAAAGCATCTCCACATAAGGTTGTCAATCTTGTGTGTCACCTGAGACCGCTCCGTATGGGATTTTCAATCATCGTAATCAGGGGGATAGGATCCTGAATGGGAAAAAGTATTTCAAGGAAGGTGCATGCAGTGATTATCAAGGGGATGAGGGACCACGAGCAAATGGATTCGAAACCTGCATAAGAGTCGGTTGCTGGTGGAAGAGTGACATAAAGTGGCAAGCGGAGGAAAGATAGCTATTGATTTCCCAATCAAGAGATTTAAGAGGGTGTTTCAGAAGACAAGGAGGGATAGTCAATCATATGGAGCACTAGCAAGATGAATTCCATATGACTTTAGAAGAACCATCATTAAATGCTTGTAATAGAGGCTGAAGCATAACAAGTATGAATTCCGCACCACTATACCCTAAGTCGCAAGCATGAAAGAAATAAACAAAATGGAGTGACAATAGGAAACACATTCACACATAAAGAAAGCACTTATTGGCAAAAACAATAACACAGGAATCTCTTCTATGAATGACAATTCTTCACTACAATTTATTCATACATAGGTGACGAGATTTTACAAATGGGAACCTCAGCCCGAGGATTGTTTCCCAATCCAATTTTCCAACCCCTTTCTCCCTCTACTAGGAGTGTTTTTATACAATCCTAATGCTGAGATTATAGAATAAAAAACTATTACAAGTCACCATCCGACGTTAACAGAACAAAGAGTGGACTATCGCCACGTTTTTACAATCATGCACAACAATCATCGTGGTGCTGGCTATCGCATTTGGCTCAAAGAGTATTTTGAAGTATTCAGCCACCTTGATGGATGATAAGGATGATGAATCCCCCTTTACCTGGAACATGTGTGTAAAAATTTCACATGCCGGCAAAGTGATTAGCCTTACTCTTTGTTCCAGTCACCTCCGCCACCTTCTTCCTTGTTGGGTGAAAAACCTTTGTTAGACAAGGGCTCTAGAAGAAGTGTCGCACTGCTCCTGGTTGAGACAGACCTGTGGGGTGGTCTGTCATTCTTGGTCTCCTCATCACCAGTGAGGTGAGTGCTCCCATAGGCACCAGGGTGTAGAACCTCTACACCAACCCCATCACTCTCGTCAAGTGTACTTCACAATCATAATGATGATGGATTTGAGCCCCTGACACTCCCGCTCAGCAGAGGCTTTGGTGGGCATGAAGGTATCAGTGGTTCCTAGAAATATACTTACGAGGAGCAAGTGTCCAGCTCACGCGTCGCTAGAGATGTGGATATCACGTCTAGGCCTCAATGGCTGGTATCACCACTAGCAGAAAAGGCCACGGTGATGACTGAGTAGGGAGTCTTCTCACCAACCATCAACAGCCCTAGTCGAAGGAAAAGTTTCTCGAACGGAATCTTCATTATCAAACTCAATCGGGCCTTTGCATCTATATGTAGGAGCAGAACCTCAACCTTGTAGATATGTTGGACTGAAGGCAATGTTTATAGGGCGTCAAGATTGATCTTCATGCAGGTTGGCCAACATCCTCACACATTCTGTCATCGAGTATATCTAGTCTTAATATGTGCGAGGATGCGAGCAGAATGATCTCTTATTTTCTAGGGATTCTATTTTTTCAGCTTCATAGACCGCGGCATCTCATTGTCTAATGTAAGAGGTGGCGGTGAGCATCCTTAGGTACAGTAGACCCATACTGTGTCTCCCATAGAGTGTGCATTCTCATATTGTGCTAGTCTCACCTCATGTGAGCAATGGATTTGTTGGTTAATATACTCATTACCACAGGCCATTCCATGCAAATCCATCTCATAGGTATGGATTCCTCTAAAAGGAACACGTTCCACAGTTGTGAACTGTGAAAATTGTGCCACTAGACGAGACTTCCACCTTGGGCATATCTCAAATGGCATCGGAGAAATCAGCCAATCTATGATGAGGTATATTACATGTGTGAATTCCCCCTCTGCTTTCATTTCCACGCAGGATGAGAAATCCACACCTCAAAAATATTTCTTAGTCGTCCGATCAAAGGAGCCTTTCGCCTCTGCCATCCACTTCTCATTCATTCTGCCGCCAACCTTTCCTTTCTAAACACTGTAGGAAATTTTGGTCCATGATATGTTCTTCATTATCAATCAATATTGGCTCCTCACATAGCCGTCAATTGGAGTGGGTCCCACCATTTTCACAATGGAGGACTCAACTATTCATCCGTGTAGTTTCACTTCGTGAAATGAACCCTAGCCGCAGATATGTCTCAGCTTTTATCATGGCCATTGATTCTTTTCTCCTCTATGATTTTTCATGATTCGGGATTGAGGTTTTATCCATGCAAGTATGGGTTGCAAAATTGTTGTAGGTCATAGATCTACCCCAAGCCTTATCTCAACCATTGAAGGCTTCCGCTCTCTAATGGATTTTGAAATCCGGGGGAAAACGCCTGGACCGCGCATGTTTTCCTGCATGAAATGATCTATAACATTGATCTATCGCTGACTGATCGCAACCCTTGAATATGGATTGCACCTAATGTCTCAATACACTTTCTTCTTTCATCGTTGAAGGACGATCACATAAGATTCGAGGGGATGGGACCCTTACCGAACCTCTGTTAAGCCCTCGAATCAACTGTTAAAATGGAGTGTTAACACACTCTCTAATCTTTACAGATGATCAGTTTCTCCATTTAGTTGTCCCTTCTTTACAATATTTTCGAAATCAAATTCTTGAAATAGAAGAATCCATCAAAATATCTACCCCCCCCAACACCGAAATATTGACCATGTACTTTAATGTAAAATGGTTTGTAAACATCTTGAAATGACCACAAAGTAAATAATGTTAGAATTTCTGGAGGGAATATACCATGGAAAGTCATTCTCACTCTGTAGTGGTATAATTCCTTTCTTCAGTTGATAGCTTCCTACTTCCAAATGCAATGGGGTGATCCAAAGAACCCTAACTTGGATGTGCAAGAACTACATCGAGTGGGACAGATGACGCACCAGCATGGAAATGAAATTATTTTTTCTAGTTTGGAAATACAAATATAGTATTTGAGAGAATCTTGTTCTTAAGGGTATCTAGGCTCTTTTGACACTAATTGTGCCTTTGGAATTTTACATCTTTCTTTAGAAACTTTTCCATTGGATTCATGACCTCGGAATACCCCCAGATAAATTTTCCTTGATACCTTTGTTGGAATTAGATAGGTATTGCGATCATATGGAAACATATCAGATTGTGATATGTTTGTAATTAATGGAAACACATAGTTCCAAGCATATGATCCAGATAAGAAGAGGACTCAAACAAATAAGAAAAGGACTCAGGAAAATCGATGGTTTGTGCAGAGATCCGCAAGATAAAGAATGGGAAGAAAGTTTGAAAGAAAATATGATGAACAGATCCGGCGGTCAAGAGTTAACCCTCAAACAAATCAACAGTCAATAGTAAACCCACAAAGTTTGAAAGAAAATATTATGAACAGATCTGACGATCAAGAATGAGCCCGCAAATAAATCAATGGTCCAGAAAATTGTGGAAACAAAATTGCAGAGGTAAAATTTGATGAAAAATGGAAGAGTGTGGTTCCGCATTTCGCAATCCGCAATCTAAAAATCGACGGTTAAGAAAGAATCCAGAAGAAATTGATTGCTCGGAGAATTGCAGAAAGCTAATTGCGGAAGAAATTTCAAGAAAATCCAAGATGCATACCTACAATCCACAATCAGCACTAGATCTTAGATCGACAGCTACGGTTGACTCCACAAGAAATCAACAGTTCATAAGAAATGAGGAAACAAAGTTGCAAGAGGATAAATTGTGAAAATTATTTGAACAAACTAGAAAACCCACAATCCGCAATCCGCATCTGATCAAAAATCAATGGTCAGGAAAGAATCTGCAAGAAATCAACGGTTTATAAGAAATGTAGAAACAAAGTTGTGGGAGGAGAAATTTTAGAAGTTTTTTGAACAAATTTGGAAAACCTACAATCCACAATCCACATTTGAATCCTAAAGAAATCAACGGTTCATAAGAAATGCAGAAAATAATTTGCGGAAAGAAAAATTGTGGAAGTTGTTTCAACAAATTTAGAAAACCGGCAATCCTCAACCCGCATCTGATCTAAGATCAATGATCGGGAAAGAGTGCGCAAGAAATGGACGATGCAGAATAAGTTTTGCAGAAAAGGATTTGTGGAAGTAGTTTTTAAGTCTTATTTCATATCAATGATCAGGAGAGAGGCTGCATGAAATTAATGGTGCAGAATATGTCTTGCAGAATGAGAACTACAAAAACGCAGATTTGTGGAAAAAGAAAAATTGTGGAAGGAGTCAGAATTGCGGAAGAAGCAAGAGATGTGAAAATGTCGTTACAGAAACTCATGATTACTCGTCGATTGGGCTCCTTGTCTGCTATGAGGCATTGAATAGTCTTGATTAGTTATGAAACTAAATAGTCATTCATATGAACAAATCAAGGGATTGAATATTGGCATGTATAAAAGGATGGGTGAGAGAAGATTGTGCGTGAGCTCTCTGTAGGCAGAGAGCTAGTGCATGGATTACCGTTGAAGAGGGGATTGCAAAATGAAAGAGGACTCTGAGTTATTTCAAGAATATGCTAAACAAAGACAATAAGAGGATTTGAGTTGAATAAGCAAATCCAGAAGTAGATCAGAAAAAATGTAACATAGTTGGTATGGATTGTTATATCTATTTCCTACATATTGTACTAAACGTGTTTAAATCTAAGGAACAAGGGTGGTAGGGTAGTTCTCGTTAAAACATGTTTTCTTCTTTGTACAATTTTGAGCACGTAAAAGTGGAAGTGGGTGCTTCCACTCAGTAGAAGCTGGGGAATTTTCTTTTAGTGGGTGCTAGAAAAACATGTGGGTTGATGCTCTCTGCAAGAAGGAATTTGTAAATAGAGATTGCATCCTCATCTGAGTAGGTTCTCAAATAAATATGAATATTTGTCTGTCTCTATCATGTATGTGTGATTGATGATGATCATTCCTTCTGTTATACTTGTTGCATTTTCATAATTGTATATTTGTGATCAATAATAATGGTTTTATTATTGAAAATGGTTTAAGCTTAGGAATAATTGATTCACCCCCCCTCTTTGTTATTTGAATAATTTCAACAATTGGTATTAGAGTGGGTTCCTTTTATTTAAAGGTAGGTATGCAATCTTAAACATGACAAGTCATGAAAGGACTTCAACTAATAAGGTTCCTCTATTTGATGGAACAATTTCTTCCTTCTGGAAGGTTAGAATGATAACATATCTAATGTCCTTAGGTGCTGATGTTTGGGATGTAGTTGAAACTGGATATGTAAATCCAGTTGTGCTAGCCTCTAGATATGTTAAGTTGGAATTTACTTTTAACACAAAGGAAATGAACACTATCCTGAGTTGGTCTTGCAGAAGCTGAGTTTGCTAAGGTGATGCATCTTGAATCTGAAAAAGAGATGTGGGACAAACTTGTAAGTAGTTATGAAGGAGACGAGAAAGTAAAATATTCCAAACTACAGACATACAAACTAAAATTTGAATTGCTAAAGATGAATGAGGATGAGACTGTCAGTAAATATTTCTTAAGATTAGAAAATATTGTGAATGCTATGAAGGGTCTTGGTGAAAAGATTGATGAAGCATCCTCAGTTCAGAAAATGTTAAGATATTTTCCTAAAAGATTTAATCCCAATATTTATGCAATAGAAGAATTAAGTGATCTTAAAACTCTGCTTATTGACCAACTCCTAGGAAGTATGACCACTTATGAAATGAGGATTAGTAAAGATAAATCCACCACTAGAGAAGCATACTTTAAAGAAGATAAGAACACTGATTCTGAAATGGATGTGACTGAGGAGAAATTTGTAAGGAGTCTAAAGAAAGGATCAGGTAAATATAAAGGAAAAATTCCCTTTAAATGTTTCAACTATAGTAAAATAGTCCATTTTGCATATAAATTCCCCCACAAGGAAAAGAGGAATACTTATGTTGATGAAGAAAACTATACTTTCAATAAATACAATAAAGATTCTAAATATAAAAAGAAAAGCTTGTGTGCAAATGATGTTGATTCCTCAGAAGAGACAAACAACGATTTATCTTGGGAAGATGAAGTGAATACTTTTATGCTTATGGCCATAGAATATTTTGAAAATGAATATACGAGAACTGACCTGATTGATGAATAATCTATGGCTGATATGGAAGCTGAACTAATCAGTGCTCTAGAGGAGATTGACAGACTTAGACTAAAGAAGAGGACACAAAAACAATTGGTGATGTAGTATGAAAAGAATGGTAAAGAACCAAGTGAAGATCTTGCCGTTAGGATTTATAATCCTCCCTTGACCAAACTCTCTATTAGATTATTTTAGCCTAACTTAGGAGTATTTCATTATTATTTGGGTCCACTTGGCCTAATGGGGTCACATGTACCAGTTACTAGAGTGTGGCGAACACCAATAGAGGCTAACAGAGAATGACTGCACTTGAATGCATTAGTTGAGGTGCCTCCTAGACAAATCCCTACACTTTAGGAGCCACTGGGAGTCTCGAAACCAACCTCCTTAACTTGATGTGAATTGGTTACTAGTTAAGCTTAGTTATTCTTTAGTTATTCTTGGTTATAGTCCAGAGAATTCTCTGCAGGCGTGACCGACCCTAAGAAAGTGTACATGTTGAAAGGGAAGGAATGATTCTAACATAGTTCGAATGTTTTTTTTTTACATTGAAAGTTTTACAGGTGCTACGTAGCTTATGTGAACATATTTCCTTTTTCCAGTAGGAGAATTATGGATTCTCTAACTTCTACACCTTGAATCTTCACTACCTTCAATTATGTTTATTGGAGGGAAGATATGCAACTATGCTTGCACAAGTAGGGCTACTACTAGATAATGCTTTGAAGAGAGTATGAGCCCTATCATCTAGGTGAGAGAAAAAATGTTTTGGACCGCTTAGATGAATATTTTGGTTACAAATAACTCATGTATCTAGAGATATCCTCTTTCACCTTGAAGGGTTGAGAACTCCCAGGGAATATTGGGAGAAGTTTGAAGACTTGTTTAGAAAATAAGATGAGCTTCAGGGGTACATTATGAAGAATGATTTAGTATCCTTTCATCCCAACAACTTCGAAACCATACAATGATTCTTTACTAAATTCAAGTTTCTTGCACTTCAATGCAGAACATGCGGAATAGAAAGAAAGGATGAGCAAAATTTGCTCTCCATTCTCAAAAAAATTGGATCTAAGTATTCTGTATTTGTCTCAATTTCCATTCCAAGAGGGATTCCTTTCCCAATTGGAATTTCCCTCACTTGATTCCTTTGTCAAGTCCTTAATCAAGGAGCAAGAGAAGTTGATCTAGATGGGAGTCATCAAGGCTTCCAAAGATAAATCTCTCCTTGTAACATACTCTACCAAAGCGCAAGATAAATGAAGATCAAAGGGGAAGGAGCCTAAAGGAACAGATTCAAATCCTAAATAGAATCTGAAGACTTCCGAAGGATATTTGGGCTCCAAGAAGATGAAAAAGTGTCCCTATTGTATGAGGGGTTTTCATCCAAAAGACTCATGCATGAAGAATAACCTCGACTAGTTGAAATATCTATGTGTATAGAACAATATTTCCCTTCCACAAGGTGAAGATATGTTTGATGATGAAGAGAATACTAAATAACATGAGACATTCCATGCCTTACATGAAATCCTCTCTTCATTGAAGGCTTATTTGATATATTTTGGAGCATCCAAGCATATGGTTTCCTCTAGGGAATCCTTCATCACTTTCCCTCTATCGAAAGGGCCTAGCAGTCATATGGGAGATGAATTAAAAATCCCAACTATTGAGAGAGTCTCAGATAAAGTCCAACGTGATGATTTCATTCCCTATCCTATAGAAAAGCAAATTGTTGAAGATGAAGAAAAAGTAGAATTTTCGACAACAATTTGAATTGAAGAAAGTCTCCTTGAAGTGACTCCTTCTCCTGCTGCTCCGGAAGTGTATGTGATCTATGGTATCTCATATCCTCACATGTATGATCCAGAATAAGACATTCAAATATATCCTTTTTGTTAAAAAATATCCTTCCATTCTTTGCAAAAATTCTCCAGTGATTCTTCTTTTTCAATTTCTATGCATAGTTTACCAATGATTGTTTCACAAAAGGAAGAGGAATTTGATTTCTCTATCTCTAATGGTGTTGTAGGTTTGTGGATAAACAATAATATGGATATTTTGGAAATAATATCATATTATAGGAGTGATCCATTCACTCTCATTAATCTAGAGCTTCCAGTAAATTCCTGTAGGATTGCATGCACCAAAAATCTGAATTTTGAAGGAGAAAATCGTGCATCTACCACCTCGGTGGAGCATAGTTTTGGATCTGATATGAACCTATTTGGATATAATTTATTTTCTGATATGATAATATTTGGTTTAGGTTTGAATATTCAATATATTTTTGTTGATGTATTTGTAACTTCAGAATGTATTCATTTATGTATCTTATGTATTGTAACCCGATGTTTATTCCGGGATGTATCTATTATGTATTTGAGTCATGTTGTCATGCCATGATGTTCCAATTGGGAGGATTAATAATGTAAACAAGTCATGTCAAGTCATTGTTAAAGTCCCCACTGTTTCGGGGCACTAGGTTTATTAGACACTCCTAGAGATGTCGGCTCTAGTAAGTATTTTTTAAGTGAGGCCGACATGATTGAGTGCACTTCAAGTGAACAAAAGAATATAAATAGAGAGTGAGTATCTCTATTTATTACACACATCACTTAATCACTCAATTGTGGCACATTAGTGAGGAAGGAAATACATTGGGACTAGACAAGAAGAAGACTACTGCTGTCGGGAGTGCATCTTACTGTTTTGGGGTTTTACATCTTGTGATGATTCTATCTTTGAGGATGTTGCGGGGTTTTCTCCATTTATGGTTTCCCCGATCAAAAAAATTATGTTCATTGCCTCTTGTGTTTGATTGATGTACTTGTTATTCTCTCAATAAAGATCCTAACATAATGCTAGCTTAATGTTTAAAAACTAACATGGTATTAGAGCTAACCTAAAAAGAAGACACTATGCAGCTACGGGAACTAGGGCTTCCTAGTTTGTGGATCTTGCTCCACAGATTTTTAGAAAAAGTAAGGTGGAACAACTCTCCTCCTTAGGGCGCATCTTTCTATCGAAACATAATCCAATTATGAGGTTTTTCAGTTTTGGACCTCTCACTATGGTTGGAAATTAGGGCTTTTTACAGAATAGGAATTTTTCAGTGAGCCCAGGCCTGGATTGATCTCCTCCCAAAAATCGAAGTTAGGGACAAATTTCAAGGCATTTGGGTGGACAGAACTCTAGAAAAGAAAAACCCTAATTTGCTCCTAAGCAGGATTTCAGCTCAAGTTTCAGATTCGACATCTTGAACCTGGTAAGATCTAAAATATTTTGTATTTCCATTTGAGGTTCTCATTTAAATATGTCTCACCATACCAAGCTTGATGAAAATCTTGAGGGAGCTGAAAACTTCCGAGCTTGGAAGTATAGGATATCCTTGGTCCTGGAAGAGAATGAATTAGACTCCTACATCCATGAGGAGGTTCCAGTTCCAGAGGGAGATGAGGAAAAAGACTTACATAAGAAGAATATAGTTATGGTAAAGAGGATCATTGTTGATTCTATTAAGGATCACCTTATCCCACAGGTGTCCTCTCTCAAGACACCTAAAGCTATGTTTGATGCCCTAACCAAATTGTTTGGAGGGAAGAACATCAATCAGAAGATGACCCTGAGGAACCAACTGAAAAATGTGAAGATTCAGAATCCAGAAACTATCCAGTCTTACTTCAAAAGAGTTTCTCAGCTCAAGGAACAATTAGAAGCTATTGATGAAGAAGTGGAAAATGCAGAGATTGTGATGACTACCTTGAATGGTCTTCCTAGGTCATGCGATGATTTCATTCAAGGAATTTGTGCTAGAAAGAAGTTAGTCAAGTTCAGTAGACTATGGGAAGAGTGCTCTCAAGAAGAAGCTCGGATGGCAGCTCGAGAAGAAAAGATGGGAAGTGAAGACCAAGCTCTCATAGTACACTCCAAGTCTCACTCCAAGTCAACAAGAAAGAAAATTCATCACTTCATAGGTAAGCACTCTCACAAAGATAATACTAGAAGAGATATGTCTAGGATCATATGTTATACTTGTGATGAAGCAGGACACTTTACAAAGAATTTTCCTAACAAACAGAAGATAGTAAAGAAGACATCATGCTCATGCTGCAGAGGATGATGAACCATCCAGAAAGAGATCCAAATATGAAAGTGAATATTCTTCAAGAGAGGATGAATATGTTCTAATATCAGCTCTCACAGGTAACATTACTCATGGAAGTGATGATTGGCTTATAGATAGTGGGGCTTCCAAACATATGACGGGATTCAAGGAATCCTTTGTAAGACTATCAGAGCATGAATCACCTCACAAGGTGAAACTAGGAGATGACTACCAATATCCAATAAAAGGTAGTGGGGAATCTTCATATAAGCTAGACTCTGGTAAGTCTCTAACAATGAAAGAAGTATTGTTTGTGCCAGGACTAAAGAAGAACCTTCTCTCCATATCAGCATTGGACGCAAAGGGAATGCGGGTTGCATTCATAGATGGTCAAGTCATCATGTGGCCAAAAGGAAATACTATCGATGATGCGGTAGTAATTGGAGAACAAGAAGGAGGATTATACAAATTAAAGGGCCATCTAGAACAAGCTTTGGTCCATGACACAGTAGAGCCAAGTGAACTTTGGCACAGAAGACTTGCACATGTGCATTACAGAGAACTACCTATTGCAAGCAAAGCTGTCGAAGGTCTTCTAGAAATTCAAGCAAAACATGATGGGGTCTACAAAGGATGTGCGAAAGGGAAGAATACAAAGAAGACATTTCCAAGCAGTGAAAGCAAAGAAAAAGGAATCTTGGAAATCATCCACTCCGATGTATGTGGTTCCATGTCATCAAACTCTCTAAGAGGATATGCATATTATGTTTCTTTTATTGATGATTTTTCTAGGAAGACATGGGTTTACATTATGAAGAACAAAGATGAAGTATTCAGCAAGTTTAAAGAATTCAAAGCCTTGATCGAAAACCATACTGAAAAGAAGATCAAGACCATTTGATCAGATAATGGTCGAGAATTCACTTCAAATGAATTCAAAGAGCTATGCAAGGAATCATGGATTAAGAGGGAGTTGTCCACTCCTTATAATCCACAATAGAATGGGGTTGCGAAATGGAAGAACAAAACTATCATGGAAGCTACAAAAGCAATGCTTCATGATCAAGACCTTCATATGCATCTTTGGGCAGAAGCTACTAGAACAACGGTGTATGTACAGAATCATACTCCACATAGAGTACTTGAGAACAAGACTCCTAAAGAAGTCTTCTCCAGAAAGAAACCAGAAGTCAGCCATCTCAAAATATTCAGTTGTCCCGTGTATGTACACATTCCAAAAGAGAAGAGAACAAAATTAGATCCTTCAGGAAAGAAGGGCAAATTTATGGGATACTCTGAAAGTTCGAAGGCTTACAGAATATATTTCCCAGGATATAAAAATATTGACATCAGCAGGGATGTGACATTCGATGAAGACACAGTTTACAACAAATCCAGAAAGAGACCTGCTGAAGAACCTGAAGAAGCAGAAGAACCCAAAATTCATGATACCACCATGAATGAAGAAACTCGAGAAGAAGATGACGAATTTGAAGAACCACAAAGACCTGTAGATCCACCTTTAGAGAAGAATCCTCATAAGATGAAACCTGCTTGGATACAAGAACTTATCCAAGGTGCGGAAAGATATGGGGCTCCAGAAGAGAATCACAGAGAAAGAAAGAGGACCACATCCAATTCTGGGTATGTAGCTTTACTATGTGATTTCATTGATAAAGAACCTTCCAGTTATGAAGAAGCGGTAGAACAGAAAGAACGGAAGGATGCTATGATCGAAGAGTACCAATCGATCATGAAGAATGATGTTTGGGATGTTGTCCCAAGACCATATGGGAAGTCAGTTGTAACTTCCAAATGGATCTACAAGATCAAGCATGTTGCAGATGGTAGCATTGAAAAGTATAAGGAAAGATTTGTAGCTCGAGGTTTTTCTCAGAAAGAAGGAATAGAATATGAAGAAACCTTTGCACCTATAGCCAGATGCACTTCCATCAGATCAGTACTTTCTCTGGCCGCAGTGATGAAATGGAAGATACACCAGATGGATGTCAAGACTGCCTTCTTGAATGGTGTAGTGGAAGAGGAAGTGTATGTAGAACAACCACTCGGTTTTGAGACACATGACAGAGAGTCTCATGTATGCAGATTGAATAAAGCCCTATATGGTTTGAAACAGGCACCCAAGACATGGTATGGTAGAATTGACAGCTTTCTATCTAGTTTGGGCTTTACCAAGAGTAAAGAAGATTCCAACCTTTATTACAAGGTTGAAGATGGCAACCCAGTGATGCTTCTACTATATGTAGATGATCTATTTGTAACAGGTATAGATGGGTTGATTGATGATATGAAGAGAAAGCTTGCTATCGAGTACGAGATGAAGGACTTGGGTATGATGCATTACTTTCTAGGTATGGAGGTGTGGCAGAGTATAGATGGAATCTTCCTTGGACAAGGGAAGTATGCAGTAGAGATCCTGAAGAGGTTTGGGATGATGGAATGCAAATCTATGGCCACACCTATGGCATCGAACCTGAAGCTATTGAGTGATGCTTCATCAGAGTCGGTTGATTCTACGATGTATCATCAGATGATTAGGTCATTGATGTTCCTGATGAACATGAGACCAGGCATTTGCTTTGCTGTGAACACCTTGAGACAGTATTTGACAGATCCGAGAAGTGTTCACTTGATTGCTGCAAAGCATATTCTGAGGTACCTGAAGGGTACAATTGATTATGGGCTCAAGTATGATGCGAATCAAAATATTTACCTAGAGGGTTATGTTGATTCAAATTGGGCAGGTAGTGCCATCGACAGGAAGAGTACTCCAGGATGTTGCTTTAGTATGGGATCAGGTGTGATCTTTTGGTTTAGCAGGAGGCAATTCTGTGTGGCACTGAGTACAGCTGAAGCAGAGTATGTCACAGCTTGTTCAGCTAGTTGTGAGGTGGTATGGCTATGGAAGCTACTGTCTGATTTATTTGATCTCCAGTTGGATGCTACTTGTATACATTGTGACAACCAGAGTTGCGTAAAGTTGTCAAAGAATCCAATGTTCCATGACAAGTCGAAGCATATCAAGATCAAGTATCACTATATTAGGGATATGGTGCAGAGAGGAGTAGTGAAGCTCCAATGTGTTGCAATGGAGGAACAGATAGCTGATGTGTTGAGGAAGCCATTATCTAGAGTGAAGTTCAAGTACTGTAGGGAGAAGCTTGGTGTTATCCAAATCAAGGTTACCTCCAAGGGAAAGTGATGAGACCCATGGCCATTCTGATGAGCAGGTTAGATGTAAGGGCTGAGCCATTCTATCATGGTGACAGGATTCAGTTCCTTCCATGTCAGATATGAGTGCTAAGGATCCAAATCCATTTTGACGAGCAGGTCAGATGTAAGGGTTGAGCCATTCTGTCATGGTGAGAGGATTTAGTTCCTTCCATGTCAGATATGAGTGCTGGCCATTCTGTCGAGTAGGATGGATGTAAGGGAAACTTCCACTCTCTGGGAGAGTGGAGGCACCTGGTCTATTACCAGGTAGCTCAGTCTAGGACTGGGGGCCATTCTGATGAGGGTGTAGGATTCAATTCCTACCAGGTCGGATGTGAGTGCATGCCCTTCTAACGAGTAGGTCATATGTAAGTGCAGAAATATTTCATCATTGTGAGAAGGATGTGGTTTCGGCCTAGGTGGAAGAATAGAGTTATTCCATCATTGTGAGCAGGATGTGGTTCCATCCTGGATGAAAGTGAGGAAATATTCCATCATTGTGAGTAGGATGTGGTTCCATCCTGGGTGAAAAGAACATAGTTCTTTCATCATTGTGAGCGGATGTGGTTCCATCCTGGATGGAAGTGCAGAACTCTTCCATCATTGTGAGCAGGATGTGTTCCAGCCTGGATGGATGTGAGTACTATGCCCTTCTGACGAGTAGTTCATATGTAAGTGCAGAGCCATTTCACAGATGGTAGTATATGTTCCTACCATGCTAGTGAATGTGAGTGTTGGGCCTTTCTGATGTGATTGTAGTTGACTACATGATCAGATGTGAATGCTAGGCGTGCCTTTCTGACGAGTAGGTCAGATGTAAGTGCTGGGTGAAGACCTACCTGATGGCTAGGCTTACAACTAGCATGAAAGAAGGATGGCTCTGTAGAACTTCCTATGATGATATAGTACACACATGATGATGACCAAGTGAGATCCAGATTGAGCTATGATCCAAATCCAGTTATGATGACTCTGAGATATCCAGATCGAGTGATGATCCAGATCTAGCAGCGATGATCCAGATCGAGAGATGATCCAGATCCAGAGCCAGATCAAGTAATGATCCAGATCCAGTCCAGTGAAGTTAATCCAGATCGAGAGATGATCCATATCCAGTGACGATGTTCCATGATGATCGAGAGATGATCCAGACTTGAAGGATGACGATGACTTGAATATGATGATGACTTGAAGACTCAGAAGACTCGAGATGCAGATGACAAGATTATCCAGTTGATACAGAGAAGAAGATCAGTGCTGAAAATTGTGTCGAAAGAATACCTTCCTAGTTAAGAGGGAGTGTTGATGTATTTGTAACTTCGGAATGTATTCATTTATGTATATTATGTATTGGAACCCGATGTTTATTTCGGGATGTATCTATTATGTATTTGATTCATGTTTTCATGCGCCGATGTTCCGATCGAGAGGATTAATAATGTAAATAAGTCATGTCAAGTCATTGTTAAAGTCCCCACATTTTTGGGGCACTAGGGTTATTAGACACTCCTAGAGATGTTGGCTCTAGTAACTAATTGTTAAGTGAGGCCGACATGATTGAGTGCACTTCAAGTGAACGAAAGAATATAAATAGAGAGTGAGTCTCTCTATTTATTACACACATCACTCACTCACTCAAGTGTGGCGCATTAGTGAGGAAGGAAATACAATGGGACTAGACAAGAAGAAGACTATTGCTGTCGGGAGTGCATCTTACTGTTTTGGGGTTTTACATCTTGTGTTGATTCTATCTTTGAGGAAGTTGCGGGGTTTTCTCCATTTATGGTTTCCCCGATCAAAAACATTGTGTTCATTGTCTCTTGTGTTTGATTGTTGTACTTGTTATTCTCTCAGTAAAGATCCTAACATAATGCTAGCTTAATGTTGAAAAACTAACAATTTTAGTATTTCTTGTAACTGGTTTCATCAATTTTGGTGTGACAAATCAAGGCCTGCAAGTCTCCTTCAAATTTGTTGTTGAGGATTCAATGTTAGTTTTCTCTTATGAGTTTGATGATATTAGATTTTGTGAATTATTGGTTATTTATGAAGATATATCATATTATGGAACTCAATAACTCACTCTCCACAATCCCAGGGCTTATCTACCTATCTATTTGATCACATGCTCATCTCCTCACAGAACTAGTAAAGTTGTAGGCATTCTGCATCCTCCTCGACACTTGATCCTAACACTTGGGGCTGATTCTACCTCACATGGTTAGAATCCTCAAGAATTTTTTCTCTCTTATCAGTTGATTTCATTTACTCTACATGGATCCAGTTTTCATCTAGCAGCTATTTATATTCCTGATTCAGTTGACCACATTCTTCTTATTCCAAAGAGGAATATTCCTCCAGACATGAGAATTTGTTTGGATTCATAGGGTCACATGCACAATCTTCAGGATGCTGCTGCACATAAGAATGATACTGCTGCATAAAGATGCAAATTTGCAGTAGTGTTTGACAAGTTATTTTTATAAGGAGGAAGCTTATTTCTTCTAAAGATAGCTTTCATTTTTCTATTTCCTGCTTACTTTTGACAGGGGTTTTTTCCCATGAGGTTTTCCCCTATTTCCTTGGTTTAATTAAGCAAAAAATTTTATCTTCTAGATTTTACATGGGTGACTTATGGACTTGTTTACAAGACCCACAGTTGTCCATGTTAATATTTAGGGGGGGTATTAGGATTTATAATCCTCCCTTGACCAAACTGTCTATTAAATTATTTTAGCCTAACTTAGGAGTATTTCATTGTTATTTGGGTCCACTAGTACCATTGGGTCCACTTGGCCTAATGGGGCCACATGTACCAGTTACTAGAGTGTGGTGAACACCGATAGAGGCTAATAGAAACTGACTACACTTGCATTAGTTTAGGGACCTCCTAAACCAATCCATACATTTTAGGAGCCACTGGGAGTCTCAGAACCAGCCTCCTTTAGTTTCTATGAGTTGGTTACTAGTTAAGCTTAGTTATTCTTCAGTTACATTCAATTAGTCTACTTTCAGTTTAGTTAATGCTAGATATGCATGGATGCATGTGGGAAGGCACCTTTTCTCACCTACCACTTGCGGTTAGAACGGTTAGTTTGATTATAACTGATTATATGACTAGATTAGACATATGGAGTTAGACTTTTGGACTCCAATAGTGATTTAGACATCTCTAGTTATCCATGAAGTCGGATATAGTCAGATTCAGTTGGTAGATTTTAATTCCTCCCTAATGCATTCGAATTATTCCTTATGTAGCACTATTGTAACACTCGATTCTTTAATGAACATGAGACTATAATTATATGAGGTATGCTCGTATGTTTCCTATGATATTTGATTTGTTCAGTGTGTATCTTCATTCCTATTTCACTCCATAATATTTTGGACTCATTTCTTGATGATCTAATGGCACAACAATTTTAACACTTGCATTGTTAAAATTTGGATTAGAAGAGGCAAAGAAAATAGAAGATATTATGAAACAACAATTAATAGAGGAGAAAAAGAGATGTGAAGAATTGGAATAAGAAGTAGTGACAGCTAGGAAACAATTGGAGAAATTTCAATCTCTGTATCACCAAAATTTTTCAAGTAGTAAAGCTTTAGAAGAACTGAACAACATTCTAAGTAAGCAAAGGTCTCCATGGTTAAAAACAAGTCTTGGCTAAGAAGAAGGTTCAAGCAAAAAATAGTCATAATACAAACATACTGTGCAAACAAAAGGACATGAAACAAGTATGAAAATCAGAAATTCGGATCAAAAATATCAACCAAGCATTAGTCAAGAACAACCTCAACAAAAAGAAAGACAACCAAGACTCAGGTACCAAAATTTTTTCCATGGTTACTGTTAGTGTTGTTCTAATTTTGGTCACAAAGATAAAAATTGTGCATTTAATTTTAGAAGTATGCAATTAAGAATATCAAAGAACAATCAATTGCTACAACATAGAACAAGACAACCAGTGAGTAAACAAAATCAGCATACAACTCAAAGAAGAACACATGATAGACACATCAACTCTTTTGATCTATTGTACAATAAGCCATAATGTTATGTTTGTCATAAATTTGGACACAAGGATTCAGACTGTCATATAAAGAATTACAAAACATATTCGACAGTGGATTACTCAGCTAGAAGTGCTAAAGTTTGGAAGAAGAAATAAAATGACAAGTGTGGTTTAGTGCTTTTTGTTCAAAGGAAAAAAGGGCCCTGCTATATTCACAGTGGATGTTCCAAACACATGACTGGTGATAAAAGTAAGTTTCTATCTCTAAGTGAAAGTAAATTAGGAAATGATTCTCTAGGGAAAATAAAAGGAAAAGGAATGGTAAAATTGAGTAATGGGAAAGGGAAATACCAAGATGTGTTCTTTGTAGATGGACTGAAACATGATCTTCTTAGTGTCATCCAGGTTTGTGATAGAGGATGTGAAGTTTCTTTCACTTATAAAGATCACAAGATAAAATATGTACCCTCGGGAAAGTTGGTTGCAAAAGGCATAAGGATAGAAAACAATGTCTATGTCTTGAAATAAGGAAAAGGAGAATGTCATCTAAGCAAGTATGATGAAAGATGGATATGGAATAGGAGACTTGGACACTTAAACTTTGATCGTATAATCAAGATTATGAACAATGGGGCAATAAAATATATTCCAAAAATATCAAATCCATGTGATTCTATTTGCAAACCTTGTCAAATGGGTAAATTGACTCACACACAATTTAAATCCAAGAACTTCACATTAGTAGACAACCCTCTTCAATTAGTATGTATGTATTTGTGTGGACCATCAAGAAAGGAAGGAACATGAAAAGAAATATATTTTATGTTGGTCATTGATGATTATTCTAGACTCACATGGGTTTCCTTTCTAAAGGAAAAATATGAAGCGTTTGAAAAGTAAAAAATTTGTAAGGCTCTTAATGAGAATCAAACAGGAAAGGGACTAAAGGCAGTAAGGTCTAATAGAGGTGGAGATTTTAGTTCAGGAGAATTCAAAGAGTTTTATGATAAACATGGAATTAAAAGAGAGTATACTATTCTAGGGACTCCACAACAAAATCAAGTAGTTGAAAGACAGAATAGGTCATTTCAATAGATGGCAAGATCAATGATAAATGAAAGGAATATTTCTCAGACATACTAGGTGGAGGAAATTTACACAGCTGTCAATATTCTTGTGAGGAACCTGCAGCAAACAAGTAATCAAAACACACAATATAGCAGCAGAACTCAGAATCACTTTTATATTAATCGCAAGCCACTTCGAGGGGGCAACCTCCTTTGAGCAAGCTCAATACAAAATAACTTCACGGTGCCTTCCTTGGCCTCAACACACACTTATATACCAAAATAGGAACCAATACTATGGGTCAAAACCATGGGCCAATATAAACTATGGATCAACAAATACTACATGAGGATTACAAAGCATATGTGCCTCACAACAATAACACAAACTATGGATCAACAATTACTATGGGATGACTTACAAAGCATATGCATCCAACAACAATATACTAACATAGTAAAGAGAGGGATTGACACGGGTTCCTAACATCTCCTCCCCCTTAGAAAAATCTTTGTCCTCAAAGCTTTAGATGTGGAAATTGTCACTGTATCTGGAGGAGTGGTTCCCACGTAGCATCCTCGGGCTGCATTCTGTGCCATTGAATTAAGACCTCTGTGATAGAGCGAGAGCGAAGCTGACGAGTGCGCTTATTGAGGACAGCCTCCGGCTCCAAAAAGATGGATCCTTCATTATCCAGTTCAGGTAAAATAGTTTGGCCTTTGATGTTGGTGCCAAGAACTTTCTTCGGATAAGAGACATGAAATACTGGAGGAATGCGGGAAGAAGGCAGAAGTTCCAATTTAGAAGCAACAGACCCAATCTTCTTAAGAATCCTATATGGCCCATAGAACTTTGGGGCGAGCTGATGATTCCCTTTGATTTTTAGTGAGGATTGCTTGTAAGGCTGGAGAAGAAGAAAAACCATATCATCGGCTTCAAAAGTGCGCTTAGAATGGTGCTGATCAGCGTGTTGCTTCATGCGATTTCCTGCCATGTGAAGGTTTTCACGCAAAATGCGAAGGACCGCGTCAACTGCCTGAACTGGAGAACTGCTGGGGGTGTAAGGAAGAAGAATTGGCGGTGCCTGAACATAAACTACTTCATATGGAGTCATTTTAGATGCAGTGCGGTAAGAGGTATTGTACCACCATTCAGCGAGAGGGAGCCACTTTTCCCACTGATGTTGTTGCTCAGAGGAGAAGCAACGAAGATAAGGTTCCAAACATTTATTGATAATTTCAGTCTGACCATCCGTTTGGGGGTGATAACCTGAACTCATCTTCAGTTTGGTGCCAGTGTGGTGAAAGAGTTATGTCCAAAAATGACTAGTGAAAGTTGCATCACGATCCAAGACAATGGAAGAAGGCATTCCATGAAGACGAAAGATCTTGTCCAGGAAAATTTGAGCAATGGAAGAGGTTGTATAGGGATGGCTAAGAGCACAAAAATGACGATATTTGGAGAGGCGATGAACCACAACCAACATCACAGTCTTCCCTCCAGATGTAGGGAGCCCTTCAATGAAATCCATAGAAATATCTGTCCATATCTGGGGAGGTATGGGCAAGGGATCGAGCAATCCCGGAAGGGGTGTTGTTTCACCCTTATTGTGCTGGCAGGTATCACCTTCAACCACCATCTGTTGAATTGTTCTTGTCATGCCCTGCCAAAATAAGTTACGCCGTGCCCATTCATACGTTTTGAGAAAACCAGAGTGCTCCGCTAACGGAGAAGCATGGAGTTCATAGAATATAGCTTGTTGAAGAGCTGTGTTCTGGGGAAGCACCAGACGACCCTTGTATCACAGTGAAGCACCATCCCCAGAGTAATGTGGAACAGTAAAAGGGTTGTTGGCCAAGCATTGGATGATGTGAGATAATGAAGAGTCATTGACATGACCCTGCTGAACTGATTGCAACAATTTGGGACAGGCATAGAAATAGCGGAAAGAGAACCTTGGTCATCAAATGTGCGAGAAAGGGCATCCGTCACAAGATGGTCCTTACCCTTCTTATAAGTGATCTCATAGTCATAACCCATGAGGTTGCTAACCCATTTCTGTTGTGCTGGGGAGGATACACGCTATTCTAGGAAATATTTCAGACTCTGGTGATCAGTCTGGAGGCAGAAATGAGTCCCTGATAGGTAGGGTCGCGACTTTTGTACTGCATGCAAAATGGCCATCATTTTCTGCTCATATGTAGAGGCAGCTAAATTCTTACCAGAAAGGGCTTCGCAGGTGAACGTAATGGGGTGTTCATCTTGAAGGAGAACAACACCAAGTCCATTGCCGCAAGCATCACTCTCAATAGTGAAGGGCTTGGAAAAATCGGGCATAGCTAGAACGGGTGTAGTACACATAGCTTGTTGCAGCTTGTCAAATGCATGCTCAGTAACATGTGTCCCTGTAAAAGCATCATTTTTCAACAGCGCAGTTAATGGACACTACTAGATTTTGATCCAAAATCCGACGGTTTTTTCTGACGGCGCAAGGATTTTTTCTTTTAACCGTGCCAAAAATCAGAAAGATTAATTTTTTTTTTAAATGGTGGGGATAAGTGTCGCTTAAGCGACGGAATTTATCCTAAGTGTCGCTTAAGCGACGGTGCAAAATATCTATCCTCCTGAGTTTCGCTTAAGCGACGGATATCTTCCTAAGTGTCGCTTAAGCGACGGCTCTAAAATTGTGTGGGTTCGTGGCATATAATGTGGGTTCATGGAATATAGAATATAGTTTATGTTGTGGCTTGGCAATGGCTTATGGTTCGATTTGATATATAGTTTGTTACAATATCATAGAGATATGATTGCATCAATGTATTGTGGAGGCATGTTATAATGTGGGTTCGTGGAATATAGAATATAGTTTATGTTGTGGCTTGGCACATGGCTTATGCTTCGATTTGATATATACTTTGTTACAATATCACAGAGATACGAGGGCTTGATCATTTTTCAAGATAGAAAGTCATTCAAACCTAAATAGTAGTGCCTCTTGATTTTTTAAAATCCAA
>LPNX010046977.1:0-42929 GCA_001517045.1 Pseudotsuga menziesii
ACTTAAATTTATCAATTTTGGTCATTTATCCCTTGAAAAAAACTACAGTGACCAAAAGTTTTGGTCTCCTGGTCACTAATCTCTCATTTTCCACTAGTGGTAGTGAGTCACATCCACTAACTCTAATGAGTCATCAGCTAACAGCTTCAGGTTGGAGTCCATGGGTGTGACCATGACTTTGCATTTCAACATATTGAATCTCTTCAATATCTCTACCACATACTTTCCCTGGTTGAGAAAGATTCCTTCTGAACTTTGCCATACTTCCAGACCTAGGAAATAATGCATTAACCCAAGGTCTTTCATCTCAAATTCTTCTGCTAGTTTCTTCTTTCTTTCCATGATCTTTTTCTCATTCCCTGTCAAGAATAATTCATCCACATATAGTAATAGAATGACAGGTACATCTTCTACAACCTTGTAGGAAAGGTTAGGATCGACTTTACTCTTGGAAAATCCCATGCTCATCAGGAAACTATCTATTCTTCCATACCAAGCTCTGGGAGCTTGCTTCAGGCCATAGAGGGCCTTCTTCAACTTGTGTACTTGATTCCTTCTGTCTTCAACTTCAAATCCTCGTGACTATTCAATGTAAAAATCTTCCTCAATCATACCATTAAGGAAGGCTTGTCTTTACTTCATCATGGAAGAAACTACCATGATAGTTTTGAAGTGTACCTTGCTTCCTAGAGTAAGTGTCTCTTTAGAATTAATTCCCTCTTTCTGATAGAAACCTCTAGCCACAACTCTTACCTTATTTCTATCAGCAACATATCTTATCTTGCAAATCCATTTGGAAGATACCACATTCTTGCTTTCTGGTTTGAGTACTATATCCCAAATATCATTCTAGTATCACAACATCTTCTATGAGTTTGTCTTTTCAGGTCATCAACATATCCGAGTCTTCTGCATTCAACCTTGAAGGTTGGAACCCACTTTACTCTTGGTAAAGTCTTGATCCATCACAAAGCTATCCATCATGTTGTACCATGTCGAACTCAGATATAATTTTCTGTAGTCACTCCCCCTGAAGTTGAGTATCATCTTCCCTCTTCATTCTATACAGGTGGTTCTATGCTTGATATATACTGGTCAATAGAGTATGTCATGTCATAGTCTATTCTTTCTGGGGAGAATCACGAACCTTGCTTTGTACACTTGTTCCATCATATCGTATACATCATTCCCCATGATCAACTGTTATTCTTTGATCATAGCTTCTTTCATAGCATTCTTTTCTTCATCTTGAGTTATCTCTTGTACCCATGGAGGTCTTCATCCTTTAAGGTGGATCTACCACTCTCTGAAGCTCTTTCTTCTGTCATGGTGTCTCTAACCTTGGGAGCTTCAAATTCATGTTTATTGGAGTGGATCTTGACTTGTCATCACTTGTTCTTCGGAACAAGTCTCATCCTTCTTTTCTTGTAGGAGGTTTTTCATGACCTTTCCTACAATTCAAATGCACCAGTTACATGGTTAGAACTATTTCATAAAATATATGCATAACGACAAATTCTTATGCATCATGCAACTGTTCAGTCAATACAACATTCATCCATATCTCACATAAAATTTCTAGATGCCTTCCATCTCAACATGACATTATTGAGATTGTGCACTAATCCAATATGTCAGCAAAGAGGTTTGATAAGTAGCAATGGAGAGTTGTATAGCACCATGAGCTACTTTCCCATCACATGCATATTAGCAGTATACAATCATTAATGCAAAAAATACATCAACTGAATATAATCAAATGTATAACAAAACAATATAATGAAATGACAATTGAATACTTATCTTTATTTGTTTCATGGGTATACTCCTTCTTGAGTCTTTAGCTTCATCATCTTCTTCATTCATGATAGCATCGTTTCTTATCCAAATGCTGAGGTGGATAAGAAGTTCTTCAAGAGTTGATATCTTCATATTCCTCATTGATTGAGGGATCTTCTTTGGAAGATGGGAGCTTGATCTTTAGAGACGAGCTTCTTCTTCTTCCCAAAGTTTGCTGAAAGTAATCACTTCCTTTTGTAACACATTTATTAAATGAATGAATTCCATGATCCTCGGAGGCCATTCAAGGTGGCCATCACCACTTATGCATTACATTCTTCAGCTGGTTTCTTAAGGTCATATTCTGATCTATGTTCTTCCCTTCAAATAGCTTGGTCAAGGAGTCAAACCTCATCGATTTCTTTAGGGAAGACACTTGTAGTACAAGTTTATTCGTAATTGAATCACCAATGATCTTCTGGGCTTTGACCAAGTTATTCTTGAGAAAGGATTCTAGCCTCATCTCCCTCTGAAATTGAAACCTCTTTGCTCATGTAAGTGTCCACTCCATTTTCTTCAGAGAGATCATATACTTATAGGATTGGAAGTTGTCAACTTCACCAAGCTTATCATCAACCTGATATGATAGATCACTTTGAAATGAGAAACTCAAATGAACATAGCAAAGGATTAGATCTTACTGATTTGAGGAGTCCGTCCTGGTTCCGGAGGTGGCTGATCTAGTGTTTGTCACAAAAACCCTAATTTCAAAACTTGGAATATTTCAGATCTGATTGGCTAGACAGATAGATCTCTTCAAATGGAGCTATCCAATGTACTCCATTTCTTAAAACAGTGGAGGGAAGCTCCCGAAGCAGGAAGCCCTAATTTTCCAATTTATTTAGCAGAAATGCCTATTACTGTTTCTGTTATATCTCCGAAATTTATGCTCCTATATGCCTGAAATTTTGTACTAAGGTAACCTCACAGGTTCCTGATCCAAAACCGTAGGTTTCATCATAATTGGTTTCACCATTTGGGATTTATGATCCTTTTCCCAATATGACCTGTTACAGGACTGTTCAGAACAGTGAAGTTGTATGGCATGCCACGTGTCATTGGTTCATCTTCTGAGTATAATATTTAGACCACTGAAATTACAGTTTGATTCCTTTCTATAACATCTTCAGGAATTCCATTTGGACCTCTGTAGTCCAAGATATTGCAATTCACCCCAGGTGTCCTGTTTAGGGATGAATTCTGGAAGAGACTGGAACCCTAACTTGGAGAGAACATATATCCTGGAATACAGCGAATCAGAGGATTAATTTTGGACACAGTGTTCATCATGAGTTTATATTCGGCCCCTGCAATTTTCAGCTCCTTATCCTTGGCCAATCTCGAAATATAGCTAATGTACCAAAACGTAGCAGTTTTAGTATTTAGGGTTTTTCTAGCTCGAGGTCAAACTAGGGTTTGACTTTCGCAGAGTTTCACCCAACCAAATTTCTTGATCCAGGACTCTAAAATTTGGCTTTGATGAGGAGAACAATCCTATGCTGGTCTCACTCAAAAATTCCTCTTCTGTAGAAAGCCCTAATTTCCACATCGAAAACTAAAAATGCTCGGAATTGAATTCCGCTTCGACAAAAAGATGCGCCCTTCAATGGAGATTCATCCTAGCATACTTTTGCTGATGGATTGTGGAGAGAGACCCAAAAAGTAAGAAGCCCTAGCTTCTATAGCTGCATAATGTCTTCTTCTCAGGTTAGCTCTGATACCATGTTAAATTTTCATATGCTTAGCTAAGACATCAGTATTTCATTTCATTTTCATAACCAAAGCATATAAACAGG
This sequence comes from Pseudotsuga menziesii, assembly GCA_001517045.1. Lineage (NCBI taxonomy): Eukaryota > Viridiplantae > Streptophyta > Pinopsida > Pinales > Pinaceae > Pseudotsuga > Pseudotsuga menziesii. The sequence goes on from LPNX010046977.1 coordinate 3,636, forward strand.
ATCACTGAGAGATAGAAAAACACGACCATACAAAATGAACACAAAGATTTATCGTGGGAAAACCCTAAAGGGGAAAACCTAGCAAAAGCTTCCTCAATATAGATGCCCCAAAAAGATAAAAGATAAAACCAGCAAGGAGATCAAAGCCTGATCCTCCTCCTTCTCCAGCTACTTCTCTTCTCCACTAATGCGCTATACAAGTGAGAGTGTGTGTCACAAATGAGGAGCAATACACCTCTATTTATATTCATCCATTCACTTAAGTTAACTCATTTGACATGTACGCTCGAGTTAAATCATGTAGGCTCGAGTTACACATGTAGGCTCAAGTAACCACACTGGGGTGCTGATGACCCACCTTTACAATTAGAGGGGACTACCTCTAGACTCTTATTAGTTCTTTTGATTAGGAGCATTGGGGTACAATGAAATACAAGTGGTTCTCCCAGTAGGACCATCGGCGACTACAAAAGATACATATAGAATATTCTTTGAAGTCACAATATTTCAACACTTTGCTTGCTCTTACACTGAAATGCCTGGGTTGGATCCATCGATCGTGGAACACCACATGGACACATGGCCCAATGTGGCCCCCGTATTCCAAAATAAACGACCCATCCATCCTTCCAAAATGGCCACGGTCAAAGTCAAGATAGATAAGATGCGCACAGCTGGCTTCATTTACCCCATTGCATACACCACTTGGGTTTCTAATCCTGTTCACATGAATAAAAAATAGGGTACCATCCATGTTTGCATAGAATTCCATGATCTAAATGGGGAGTGTCCCAAAGACAACTTCCCAATACCCTTCATCGATCAGATTATCGATGCATGCATCAGACATGAGGTCTTTTCCTTCATGGACGGATTTTATGGATATAACCAAATCCAGATTTGAAAAAAATACCATTATAAGACTACAGTCACAACCCCGTGGGGAACATTCGCATAACTATGAATTCCATTTGGTTTGAAAAATGCTAGAGCAACCTTCTAGCACACTAGGACATAGTGTTTTTGTGACCTCATCCACCTCATGTTGGTCTATCTTGAAAACCTCATTGCATGGTCACATAAGTAAGCACAACACATAGATGACTTGCAGAAAGCCTTCCTACGATGTTGCAAGTATGAAATCCACTTGAACCCTTTCAAGTTTGTTTTCTATATCCCAACGGGCTGTCTCCTAGGGTTCATCATGTCACACAAAGGAATGATCACTGATCCCCTAAAAGTCCAAACCACTTTCCCTCTAAAGTCACCTCTTTAAGTGACGGTAGTGTAGCTTGTAATATAGTCTTTTTCCTTTTTTGTTTTACACATTTTAAAAAGTGAGTCTTATGTATTATTTCCACTCATTTCTCCAGATGGATCCTACCTCGGACTGGTACATCCGATTTGCTGATGGAGCGAGCATATGGTCTCCAAACCTCGCCTCGGCTGCATGGGTCATCTACTCCCCGTAGGACAAGTTGATCCATATCGATGGGATATGCATAGGAAGTGCAACCAACAACTAGGATGAGTATGATGGTGTCAATGACCTCTTGGCCACCGCTCTCCAGTTGGACGATCACCATCTCGATGTCTTCTTAGACTCCCAACTACTTGTTTCTCAATTGAACAACTACTATCGAGTACGTGATCCCTCCCTCCTTAGAAAATTCCTGCGCACTAAATAGATGGTTAGAACACTTGAATCCATTACATTCACACATGTTCCCAGAAACCTCAATAGTGTAGCAGATCAAATGGCTAATGACATTCTAAATTGGCACATTCATAATCGCATATAAGAAACATACAACCATAACATCATGCATAATCATATATAAATTACACACACAAGTGTAACAATACATCATCTAGGCATTGCATTTCACATCATCATAAAAAGACTCGCATATAAAGCCATAAAAATTGCATCCACGTGCATCAAAAATATATATAGATATATAAGTCGCATGTCCAAAATATGTCAAGTACAAAACAAGAAGCCACATATGCTTTCTCATTTGAATATACATAGTGATGTAAAAAATCCTAAGTGCACCAATGCACTAGGGGTAGCCCCACTAGGATACTAATCTAAATTAGACTCATCATCTAGCTTAGTATCATCATCTTCCTCAGAAGACTCATCCTCTGTAGGAAGATCACCTCTCACTTCCTGATGCAGGTAATCATAGGCCACGGCCACCCTCCTCATCACAGAGGTCCACTCTGGAGGAAAAATATGAATGGCAGCGATCAAATCATTGTTCAAATGTTGCCATCAATCATCAGAGATCCCACTAGCAAGGCACTCCAGATGCAGCAGAAAATCATCCACCTCTCGTCGTCTCCTGTGAGGGTTCCCCGCAGGAACCCCCGTAGGTGCATTAGCGACCACTCGCCTCTGATACCCAGGTGGCGGGCGTGGACCAATATCTGCATACACAAACAAGGACACCATAAGTCTACACATGTAATCATACAACTATCAACTAGCTCAACTACACTATGTATAAATATGAACATAAAGACATCACACATACATACCAGCTGGTCCCCATGCCTGGCCTATAGGTCAGGGCATCTCAGGGTGCCTATGATAGTTCATACCCACATATGGGTACTCTTCAATGACCACTGGAAGCTAATGCCACTGCCTTAATAGCTCCTTAGTGAAGACGCGTCCCACTCTGCCGCCACCCTCTCGTACCATCATTTGGCACCACCTGTGCATCAATGGCTCCCATGTACCACTATCCCGTACGGCCCGATGCGGACGCAGAGTAGGTACTTTCTCAAAAAATAAAGCACATAGAAAGGAGCCAAAGAAAAATCCTACCCCAGATGCTTTCACATTGTTCAGTTGATGCTGAACAGCATGAAGATACATCTGGGCCCACCCATAGTACGTGTCCCCCATAGCACGCTCTACCAACTGCAGCTTCCCTCTAGATATCTTGTGGCTCCCCATGGAACCCAAGATACACAGTAGTAATGTCACCACCACCCGTGTCGACAAGTCCTCAATGTCACACATTAAGATGTATGATCCATGCCCATATGTAGTATCGTAAAAGTGCCTGTCACATAGCTCCTCCAATGTCTCCCCTCGAGACAGCATTGGTGCCAAGTCACCAACAACTCCCAACATAGGGAGCCTAGTCAAGAAGTACACAACCACCAGCGTGATCTCAATACGCTGGCCTTGGAAGAGGAAGGCCTCCTCCCTAATATCCCAAAATCTCACCAATGTTTTCAGCAACAAAGACAATCTCTTCATAAGGGGTATTCTCATGAACTTCGATAAACCACAATGGGCTAGTGTATCATGCACATTCCCATCCTGTAATGCCGCCTCCCAGAGGTATTTATAGTCTCTCTCCCGCCACTTAATCTCAGCCATCCTGCATAAGAAAAACACAGATGTCAACCACTGCTCTCATAAAAGATTGTCACATAGGATCCAATTCGCACCTGTTTGGGGAAAATGAGTGATCAGGTCACTCAAAAATGCCCCACAAGTGCGACCAAGTCACTCTTTTTCCCTCAAAAGGTGTGAATTGGCTCCATGAAACCCCAACAGGCTCATGGAGGACCTCTGAGTGACAAAATGCAAAATGTAAACCACCAAAAAGAAGATATTTGGCAAGAGCTCTTACCTGCAAGTCATGGAACTCAAAACCGCTGGTCAGAACAGGAGAAATCAGCAAAAGAAAATCTAGGGCCCACCTCTCCAACTCTGCAGTGAACAGTAACAATGACACTTCACAAAGTGGTCCCCACCCTTATATAGGCCCCATTTTACCTATTTTCTCCTGCTCAACACAACAGGACCATACAAAGTCCATTTGAGATGCAATTCACGCCATTGGTTTCATAATTTTTCCCTTTATCGCCTTATGAGACCATTGTTTCATGTTTGAAAAAAAAAATTGGGACCGCCTCCGAGAAGTTAACTCGATTTATGAGCCACATCATGGTGATGCAAGCATCTATGGACTTGTACTTGCATCACACTTTCCCACTGCTACTCATGCAGATTCTCATGCGATCACCCATAAAGAACATCATTTTTATTTTAGCATATAGTCGTCTACTTTGTCCACCGCACCTTATGCAGATCTCTGGACCATGATCCAGAAGACAAATAATTTATTTTTCATGTATTTGGTGTATCACTACCTCTTCACTACCTCTAGACTTGCACTCACATCACATGTACTCAAGTCCATCCTCCACAATTTAGACACGACTCTCCTAACCTCTGTCCAAGAGCCACCTCAGTTTGTGTGCCTCTACCACACCAATTTGCGTGATTCTGCTATGATCTATCGCATGCATTTATTGGTATGTTTAAGAGCCACCTGCTCCATCGATACTGTGTTGATGACCTTTTGACCATTGTCCACCGTCCTGACATGGGGCACCGCCTGTGCCACTGCAATCAGTTGACTATACTAGAGTTTCTTTTAAGCTCTTTTCTTACTCCTAAAAGAATGAAAATATTGTTGAGCGTAGATACTTCCTTTCCTGCTCGTTAAAGTATAGGAAAGGGCATCTACATTGTCTTGTTTATCTCATTTTACGGACTATGTAGACCATCAAATGAAAAGGACCACCTTGGCACATTCAAGCCAAGACCATTCCCCTCTGCATAATTTTATGGTTTCTTGGGCAGAGGGGTTGAAATTTATGAAAAAGCTCACCATCGGTTGTCATTAAGTTCTTTTCCATCCTTCTCATCAAGAAGAGATTGTCGAGCAAACTTGGTTTCGTTCTTGCTCCTAAAAGTATCTGAATGACCGTCCAACTAGTATAGGTTTAACCTTTCCTGGCCTGACTGGACTACCAATGGTAAAGAAGTCTCTCATCCCCTAAAGGGTGGGTGAGCTCTCCTGTGTATACTTTTATCATTTTTCGGGCATAGGAGACTATCAATGAAGAACAGCCCCCACTCGAGTCTTCTTCATGCTTTCAGACTCTCTAAAATTGAAAGCACCATCAAGCATTTACTTTCTCGGGATTGCCGAAAATCCATAAGATCGTACCACAATGGTGTCTCTAGACACCACCCCATAGATAATAGTTTGGCAGTATTACCACTTTAGGTCACCTTTGTTCAGAGTACTCTGCAATGTGTCTTCCTTGGATTCCATCCCACCAAAAGTATCTACCTCTCCCAAGCATATCCCATCTGCAGTGACATTCCCGGTATTACAGCTATGATCCCATTTCCATGATTCAGTTTCATTTGCTGCCTAGTCCACCCTACCCTCATACTCTGAATAAAGGAAGTTTGAGTCTACTACACTCCCTCTTCCCCTATTCAACTCTTTCCCTCCCCCCCGATTTAGTGGGCCAGTCCTCAAATTGTCTCACATATTTCAGTTATCTTCCTCGTGCTTCTGGTCAAGGAAACACCATCGCCTTTACATGGGGTAGGTCTCCCTCTGTCGACGACAACACACATATTCCAAAGGATAGACCCAGAGGTCCCTATACCTTGGTTTCATAACCTCATTGACGAGTTCCTTGGACCACTTGAGAGGAGTCCTTAGTGCCTCTCGGGATAGTTGTTTCTCACGTGCTCAACTCCAACTACATCATTGCACCATTGAGATTCGTATAGGGTATTGGTCTATGTAGTATTTGGTCAAAGACCTCGGATGTCACCTGACTCCAGTACATTGATAAGTCTATTCAAGGGACCTAAACGGGTTCATGTCCCTTGTGATTTTTAGGTTGCGTTGGAGACAGTGTTCAGAAGCCCCAGCAGTGCTTCTATATATATTTATGATTGATGCAGCATACTTGTACCACAGAGACTTTGACTTTCCATCAGTGAGTCTATATAGCTATGTACCATTCCAGATCTAGCAGGCTATCAGTCATGAAGATATAGCATTCCATAAGAATTCCATGGGTCCAATGGCGGCTATTCTTTAGATCAGTATTGTACTCACCCTCTCATTGAGGCTTCCAGTATGTATCATCAGTTGTATATGATCGGCTCTTGTATTCTAGAGCATAGATCACATTATTCTTTTGATATTTATACGAGGATGGGGATTCTTGCGTCATCCATATACATGCCACACATTATTTGTATCTCACCCATTGATGGGAACAATATTAATACAAAAACCAAAAGCCACCATGCCCCAGCCCAGGAAGCACCACCTCTCCAGAGAAAATCCTATGATGTCCATTGGCCATACGATGAGTTCCTACCCTCACACATTAAGGGAAAATCTGTTAATGCAAAAAATCCCTCATTCAAATCTACATGGCCTACACCACCCAAGGACACCCATATACGACCCTCATTTGACCCCATTTGACCCCCACACCCTTAAGAAGGATTAAAAACATGAAAAATGGCTTAAAAACCTCTAAAAAAAGCCTAAATAGCTCTCATAGGGGCTAAAGCCTCCATAAAGGGGCTAAAACCCCTCAAAGGATCCTAAAACCGTAAAAGGAGTTAAAGATTGAGCGAAAGGGGCTAAAGCCTTGACCAGGGGCTTAGAACCCTAAAAAAGTTATAAATAGAGGGGTGGGGGTGACTCTAAAAGTATTCCTCGCTTGCATACTGTTATGCTACCTGAGTGGATGTCTTGAGACCATTTGCCTCTCAAGCCACCCACACTCCCTCTCATTTCTCCTCCCATTGCGCCATAGCCCCCTCGTTCTCAAGACAGAGGTGCTTCTCCAAGATAGGGCATGGTTACCCATTTCCACCAAGAGGTATAAGCTTTGTTTATTATCATTTTTATTCTAGTTTTTCTAACATAGTTTGCTTGCAGGTTCATTTTATGTTTTAACAAGTTGTATGCAAGTTTCTGGATTCTAACCTTGTGTGCAAGGTTTCCATTTCTTTCTTTCCTTCTCTCTTTGCTTCATTTCTGTTTCATTTTTCTTGCATTACCATCAGGAACTCTACCCTTTCATCCTATTGATGGAAGGTAACCATTCCTTCCCTATAGTAAGGGAGAAATCCCTGCTACAAGCATGATGGTCTTCCTGTCGGCCATCCAAGGCTCCGTAAATCCGTGGTGTTCTAGCTATGTCCTCGATCGTTGGTTCTTCTTGTAAGTTATGCAATACTGCACTGGTCTTGTGCTTAGAATATCGGCCATAATGTGTCCCGCTGCACTTCCATTATTTGATCTGTATGAGGGACGCATTGGGTCCTCGAGCTGCTACTGGCTTGTTAGTATTTGGAGCTGGTATGTATGGTTTCATACCTGATTTGTTGAAGTTTTTGTTTGTTGGCATACTGTTTTTTTTTCTTTTTTCTTTTCTGTACCAGGGTGGGTTAAACCGTGGTTTATGATAACCAGAGAAGTTCTTATACTTGTCTCTATTTTTGGTCATGTTCTCTTTCCTTAGTTGTCCATGCTCATAGTAGAGACTAGATTTATGCAATGTGGTGTCCAAGGTTTTAGGCATGTCAAACTCAATCCTTTCCCGAATTTGGGAGGAAGACATCCTAAAAACTGCTAGATTTTTACCTTTTATTCCTTGATGTATGGTACATAATGTAACAGATATATAAATACATTAACAAAAGCATCCATAGTCATGGATCCCATATGTACTTCGTGAAACTCTTTTACTTTTCTGTCGAAGAATCTTTCTGACATATATTTTTATTCAAAGATTTTGCAAAAGTTACTCTAGTGTATTTCCCTTAACTCATTTATCTTGGTATGCTTCAAATCTATCCACCATCTTGTTGCTTTTCCATTTAAGTTATAGATGGCAAGTCGAGCCTTTGTCTCACTTAAGTAGTTATAAACTCTGAAATATTTGCTCATACCAAACAACCATTCTTCGGCTTTGTCTCTCGTATTTACTTCACCTTCATAGGTCAAGGATCTTATTTTTATAAACTCCCATTGTAGGTTTGCTTCATTTCTTTGTCTCTTCCTGCATGGACATAGGGAGTCATCACTGGAAGGGATGTGATAATCTCCTTCCAGAGCTTCAGGGGTACGTTCCTCTTTTTCTTCTTCTCTTGGGTTGCTGGCCCGCTTATGGTAAGGTTCCATTTTGGACTTGTTTGTGGAATGAGTGTGTTTCCCCTATGGGATTCCTCCCGTCATATTTCTTAGTAATGCTTCATTAATGTCTTGTTGTTGTTTTCTCTCATTCAGACTATCTTCTCTGAAACTTTGCAATTCTACTTGAACACTGTGTATGGTATTCAAAATGTCAAAATTTAGTTCCACCACCAGATCTAATTCTTGGGTATGGGTGTTCATATTTCCTTGTTGGTTGTCGTCTTCTTTATTGTTCATGATCTGAACTGTTCTGTAAAAATTTCATGTAATTTCCAAATTTTAAATCATAGGAAAAAGTTTCTATTAGTTAACCATATTTACAAACATACTTGATTTTCTTTTCAGTGAATGTTTGGTATGCCCAATGGTCTCTTACTATTGAAACTGGGCTCTGATACCACTTGTAATGTCCCTAAAAATTGAAAATATTTTTTTCGTTAGGGTAGTTAAACACAACCTATTCCAGACATTATTAAACTTGCGGAATGTGTCGTACTATATTGTACTGCTGAATTGTCATAAGATGTTCTTACGTCTTACTTCCTTACTTCATTTATGATTATGACTCTGTTTACTGTTTGTACTTATGATGTTGTAATGTTGATTACTATGCAATTATTATGGTTACGCTTTGATGCATATGATAAAGGCTTTGATTATGTACTTCATTATTATTTTACATGTGCTGACGTTGTATACATGGCTCTAACTTAACTTTGTATCTGAAACCAAAGTGGGTGGAGTGGCGGGACTAGTTCTCCCATGTAACCAACTCAGAGGTAAAAGTCTCTACTTGTCTAGCAGCCTTACTTAGTTCTTATTGAACTAAAGCACTCTTAACTTGGTTACATGCAAGTGTTCTTATTGACGATAAACTTGTTACAGAAAGCTGAACGTTTGGTCACTAGTGTTCATACGCTTCTAGTGACACCTACTGGTTGTTTATTATTGTTATTTACAGACTTGTAGTATTGACAAGGTCAATACATACCTATCATTTCATGACAAAAACTTAGTATTTTTAATGGAACTTATTGTTCTTAGTGTAATTATTATCAATTATTCATTCCCTACCATAATTGTATTACATGTTTATTTTATGAAACACAATTAACCTATACTGTTATTTTATGCTTCTACAAGTTCAACTATCGTTGGTTAAAAATGAAAGTTGGTCTATGTTTATACAACATACCATGGAATATTGCATATACCATGGTCTTAGGCTTATATCCTAAAGAATTTGATGCATAAGGTCCTAAATTTTAAAACCTAAGGTAACTAATACATATGTTAATGCACACATTGTTTTAACTTGGGGTGGTGAATATATGATAAAGTTTATAACATGCATAAGGGGTTTAAGACTTTGCATGGGCTGGGAGGCATTCGATACTATAATATACAAAAACTATGGAGAAGTGGGTTTGGGTTTTGATAATGGGAAATAGGCTAGCGCCATTAATGCGCATTGGAGTGTGTGGCAGCCCAAGCTTAGGGCTTCGCTCACAATGGGGTTTGGTCATTACTCAGTTCATTGTTTTCCCCTTCTCGTCTCTATGTAACATGGTGAAGGCAACTTCCAGGTTAACAGAGGTAATATTTTGTTTAGTTTTCGCAACATTCTTTGATGGTTTGTAGCTTAGCCATGATTTCCATACTTCTCATCCATCTCATTGCTGGTGGTTGTACGTGACAGGGCTAGTGAGGAAAAACATAGCTCAGATCTTCGAAAGCAGTTTGTGGGTGATGCCATAATGTTCACAATAAGCTTGTTAAACAAGCATGCACTTGTCACCTCTCATATTTATGGGTGGTAATGAGTTTCATCTCGTCATTGGTCAGGGTTTAATGTGGGGATTTTTATTTGCCTTCAGGCCTGGGTTTATAAAGATTTGGGTTTGTAATTAATATGATTATGTTGGAAACAAATGGGATCCTTGGTACATTTGACCGACTTTGTGTGTAAATTGAAAATCATGTTTTTTATTTTATTTTAGAATCTAGGGCAGTACCATTGCTTGCAATGGTGCCATGTCCAATGGAACTCGACTGTGTAAGATCGATTATGGATTTAGAAGGTTGTTTATAAATGTATATTGCATTTGATTTCAATGGTGATTTATGCTGGGTTTTATATGGAATTCTCCTTCATGGTTGGTCTGTGTATATTCACTTCCATTATTTGTCCTAGCTATAATATTGTAAATGGTGACAGCGTATGGTTTGGGGCCATGCCGTGAATGGCATGAACACTCTCCATAGCAGCTGCAATAGCTTAGATGGTGCATACTTAATGTTTTATTTATTTATGTGTAAATGGAAAGTAATGCAGCTATGGCTGTAAAACCCTACGTTGGAAATCCTTAATGTAGGTTGATTGTTAATAGGGTTTCCATGCATTTAGAAAGGTTTTAAAATAGTTGACTGTGTGTTTTATTTATGGGGATGAGGCCGTGTTTACAGCGTGTCTGCCAAAAGTGAGGGTCTCATGACTTATCTGTAGCGAATTTATCTTATTGTTACAGCCTGCATACACATTATGTATAGCGTGGCCTTATGAAATGTAGAAGGACTCTACAAGATTCAAATCTTGGTCGTTGGTTATAAAATGAATTTTTGATATTTGGGTGGTTGCGATTTGGGGCTTAAGTCCCTAGATGATTTGATTCTTGCAATCTCTTGTCTAAATTCTTTAGATTGTTTACATGATTATGGTTATTTTCTATAATGGCATTGAATATTTGTTAGATTTTTCTAATACAAGCTAGAATTATGATCTTAGGATATTTAACTAAAAGAATAACATGCACAATAATAAAACACAAGAGAGAAGAGACACAAAGAATTTTCCTTGGGGAAACCATAAAGGAGAAAACCCCGCAACTTCCTCAGAGATAGAATCAGCACCAAAATTAAAACCTGAAAACATAAAGATGATCTCCCAATAGCAGTAGTCTCTCTCTTGTCTCAACAACTTATGTTCACACTCATGCGCCCCAATGAGTGAGTGTGTGTGTGATAAATAGAGAGGATCACTCTTTATTTATATTCTTTCATTCACTTAAAACCCACTCCAACATGTCGATCTCACTTAAAAATTACTTACTAGAGCCGACATCTCTAGGAGTGTCTAATAACCCTACTGCCCCACAACTTGTGGGGACTTTGCCTCCTCCAACCAACAAGGAGGTTTATCCTTAACACAATGGTGGGGACTATTTCCTCAACTTACAATGACTCACCTAGGGTCGACTTCTCTAGGATAGTCTAACAACCCTAGGGCCCCACAACTGCGGGGACTTTAACCCTTGACCAATAGGAGGGTTACCCATAATGACTTGACATGACTTGTTACATTACAGACACATCCTGGAATAAAAATTAGGGTACAATACATAATATATACGGATGAATACATTCCAAAGTTACATATACATCAACACTCCCTCTTAACTAGGAAGGTATTCTCTCGACACAATTTATCAGCACAAGACTTGTTCTCTGTATCATCTGGATCATCATTGAGTTCTTGTCATCTTCATATTCAAGTCATCTTCATCTAGATCTAGATCATCACTTGATATGGATCATCATCACTGAATCTAGATCATCACTTGATCTGGATCATCATCTTTGGATCTAGATCATCACTCGATCTGGATCATCATCACTGGATCTGGATCATCACTCGATTTGGAGCATCACTGCTGGATCATCATCACGGGTGTTATCTCATGATTCTTCTCATCACAAGAAGTTCTACAGAGCCAACCCTTTTTCATGCTAGTTGTAGTCCTAGCCTCCATGTAGGTCTTCTTTAGTACTTATATCTGCTACCAAGTTAGAATGGCCCGCCCAACACTTACATCTGACCATGGGGGGGACACATCCGGAAACCATGTCAGAAAGGCATGCCCAGTACTCACATCTGATCATGTAGGAACCAATCCTATAATCACATCAGAAAGGCTTTGCAATTACATCTAACCATGGGGGGAACACATCCGACAACCATGTCAGAAAGGCTTTGCACTTACATCTGACCATGGGGGGAACACATCCTGCAACCATGTCAAAAGGGTTCTACACTTACATCTGACCATGGGGGGAACACATCTTGAAACTATGTCAGAAGGGTTTTGCACGTATATCTGAACATGGGGGAAACACATCCCACAACCATGTCATAAGGGCTATGCACTCACATCTGACTGTTAGAATAAGCAACCCATAGTTAGCTACCTTAGAAATTAATTTAATTATTGTTTTCTTATTTTCCTAGTTCATGTGTCCCACCTTATGCAAGTTGTCATTTACCTATCCATAGTGGTCAAACTTGCCTATTTTGACTCATTTAGCACTTGGGAAACCTCAAGGGATCAATTCTACTTTATTCCTGGCCTCCTAGGATCCCTTCTGCTTTTTCTTTTTTATTGCCTGCTTTTTCAGTGCTTTAAGGCAATTGGGAAAGTTTGACTAGGTGAGGTTAACTAATTTTTTTTCCTCCACATCCTCCACTCTTTTCTCCTATGAAAAGCATGTATGAGTTGTCATTCCATCACCTTTTGTCTTTCCTAAGTGCTTTTTCCAATTCGTGAGCTCCTTAGTTGATTTGGAAACTACATTATGCACCTATGGAGGATTTGCTTAATTTTAGTAAGCCTACTTTTGACTAGATTCGAATTGCCTCCTCATGCATTCGAATCCCTTATGTAATTATTTAATGCAGCAACCTATTATGTTATAGGGTTGGCTATTGTACACTGAGTTAATACAGTCTAGTGTTCAGCTCCATATTCAGTCTCTTTTGTGAGTGATTTTGCATGTACAATTGATAATTGCTGTGAGTAAAATTAATCTATCACTCGGATTAATTTCCACATGGTATTAGAGCCATTGTAGATCGATTTCTCTCCTTCAAATTTGTTTTGTAGGTTTGCCATCAGTGACTGGGAGCCTTCTACTGACAACCGGGACAATTTCTGAGCTATGGATCAATCTGAGAAGATCATCTTGACTCCCTTCAACTTCTTTGAATGGAAAGCAGAGATGGAGATACTTTTGAGAGTGAAAGGCCTCTACAGGGTGACTATGGCAATAGAAGCAGAGCCCAATGTAGCTACAAAGAAGATAAAATAGCACAATAGGAGGGATGAGGCCTATGGTCTCCTGTGTCTGAGTATTTCCAGAGACCTCCTTTTCCATCTTGATGGATTGACATCACTGAATGAAGTATGGGAGAAGCTTACTGATATTTTTGGAAAGACAGATGAGATGAGGGGACATCAAATCGAAAATGAACTGATCTCCCTAAGTCCCAGTAGCTTTGAATCTCTGCAACTCTATTTCTCCAAGTTCAAAGCACTTGTTCTACAGCTAAAACAATGTGGGATCGAAAAGAAGGATGATCAACTGGTCTTGGCCATACTCTTGAAGCTTGGCCCTGACTATTCAGTGTTTTTTTTTACCTTCTATGCCACAAAATTGACAGCTCGAACCTGGAAGATGCCTGGCCTTGTAGATTTCATGGAATCTCTCACACAAGAACAAGACAAGCTCGTGATGATGGCCACCATCAAACCATCCAAAGACCAAGCTCTGGTTGCTGGATATTTGAAGGTGGATTCAAAAAGCAAAAAGAAAGCTAAAAAGCCACCTGATCAAAAGAGAGACAAGAACAAGTCTCTGGAGGAGCCACAAGGTTCCAAGAAGAACATCGAGAAGAAGAAAAACAAAGGAGAAATGAGCAAGTGCACATACTGCAATAAGGGAAATCACACTGAAAGGTCCTGTATGAAAAATCAAATAGACATGCTAACCCAACTCCTGGAGAAGAATGGCATCTCCCTTCCATATAGCTCAAAGAAGAGGGAAGGAGGATCAGGTTCAGATGATAGAGAGAGAGTTCATGCATTGGTTGCTGGCACATCAAGCTCACCTAGTTTCATCATTGATTTGGGAGCTTCAAGACACATGGTTTCGACCAAGGAGGCATTCACCTCACTTGACATGTCGAAAGGACCACCTATAGTAATGGGAGATGACTCTCTCACTGAAAGTTTGGGCAAAGGGAGGATTGATCTTGATCATGGTCAGTTCAACAATGTGTTGTATGTTCTTGGTATTGCCTTCAACCTCTTATCAGTGTACCAGATGACTCACACTGGGTCTCCAAAGAAGGTCATATTCTCCCCTGATGAAGTTGAGATCACAGAGATCTCAAGTGGTAAAGTCATTGCAAAAGGAGTTGCAAATCATGCTCAAAAGGTATACATGTTCTCACACTTCCTACCCTACTCAAACCCATTTGCTCTTTTGATTCATGCTAGTGAGGCAAGCAAGCTTTGGCATGAAATATTTGGCCACCTAAATTACAAGTATCTTTTTGATCTTAGTGAAAAAGAGATGGTCATAGGGTTTCCCAAGATAAAATTTTCCAAAGGAGTCTGCCAAGGTTGTATCCTAGGAAAACACCCAAAGCATAAATTTGAGAGAGTTAGTCATGAAAGAACCTATGCACCCCTCAAGTTGATCTACAGTGATGTCTCTATCCCAGTCCATCATATGTCCATGAGTCAAGCCAAATATGCATTGACTTTCATAGATGACTTTTCCAAGTATTGCTGGGTTTACTTCCTGAAACACAAGTCTGAAGTTTTTGGCCTCTTCAAAGTCTTTAAGGCTTTGGTTGAAAAACAGTCTGGGAGGAAACTCAAGGTCCTCAGATCTAACAATGGTGGTGAGTATGTCAAGTCTGAGTTTATTAATTACTGTGCAGATGTAGGAATTCAGATGCAGCATTCTATCGCTTACACACCACAGCAGAATGGTGTTACTGAGAGGAAGAACATATCACTGAAGGAGATGGCAACATGCATGATGGAGGACAAAACTTTGCCACCAAAGTACTGGGCCAAAGCTATAAACTGTGCATCATATATCTAGAATAGGGTGCCTCATAAACAGCTTGATGGTATGACTCCCTTCGAAGCATGGAGTGGGCACAAGCCAGATGTGACCCATTTCAGGATTTTTGGCTCAGAGGCTTGGGCTAGAATTCCAACAGAGAAGAGGAAGGATTTGCAGCCCCAAATCCAAGAGTGTCTATTTGTTGGGTACTCTGAAGATTCAAAATGGTACAAGATGATAAATTTGAGCACAAATAAATCCTTTATTGAAAGGTGTGTTTAGTTTCAAGAAGAACCCCTTACAGTTGAAAGTAAGTGAAGAGATTGTTGAACATGCTGATTTTGATATTTCTGATAGTGATGAGTTTATTGTAGATCCTAACAGCCCTACAAGGCCAAAATGGGCAACCAAGACTCTTCATGCAGCAGGAGAGCTAGCAGGGAATCCCAATGACCCAAGGAGGACTAGATATCAATTTGAGAGTGCTCTGTGCATGAAGGATCCTATGTTTGCTGAGAAATGCTATCTGATGGTGGAATCAGATCCTCAGACATATGAAGATGCAGCAAGAGATACAAGATGGAAAGCATCCATGAAGGAAGAGTTCAGCTCACTCCATAAGAGCAACACTTGGGAGCTAGTGGATCTTCCCCCAGGGAGGAATCTAGTTCAGTGTAAGTGGGTGTACAAGACCAAATTTGCTGCTGATGGTTCACCTCTAAAGTAAAAGGCCAGATTGGTAGCCAAGGGCTACTCACAAGTTCATGGCATAGATTACAATGAGACCTTTGCACTAGTGGCAAAGATGGATTCCATCAGGCTAGCCTTAGCCATTGCAGCTTCAAAGCAATGGGAGGTACATCACATGGATGTAAAGTGTGCCTTCCTGAATGGAGATCTCACTGAAGAGATATACATGCAGCAGCCTCAAGGATTTTCTACTAACCCATCTCTTGTGTGCAGGTTGAGAAAGTCATTGTATGGGCTAAAGCAACCCCCCAGGGCTTGGTATGCCAAGATTGATAGCTTCTTGCTATCACTGAATTTTGTTCGAGGCAAATAAGATCCAAATGTCTATTTGAATTTAATTAATGGTTCATTAATGATCATTGTGTTATATGTTGATGACCTTCTCATTACAGGAAGCTCAAAGGATGAGATTACTTCCTTGAAGGGTGTAATGAACCAAGCCTTCTCCATGACAGATTTGGGGCTCTTAAGCCAATTCTTGGGGCTTGAGATTGCTCAAACCAAAGCTGGAATCAAGGTGCACCAGTCCAATTATGCCTTGGATTTGCTGAACAAATTCAGAATGAAGGATTGCAAACCAAGCAAGACTCCTTTCCTTTCAGGAGTGAAGCTGGAAGAAGTTGATTCTTCACCTATGGTAAACAATACACTGTATAGGAAATTGATTGGATGTTTGTTGTATCTTACACATACTAGACATGATATTTCTTATGTAGTAAGTGTGGCTTCTAGATACATGGATCAACCTCATGAGATCCATTGGAAAGCAGCCAAAAGGATCCTTAACTTTCTTCAGGGAACAATGACACATGGGATCTTCTATAAAGCAAAATTTGATCTTGATTTGATTGGGTTTACTGACAATGATTGGGCAGGTGATAGCACAGATAGAAAGTCTACATCAGGATATGTGTTCATGCTTGTAGAAGGGCCAATCAGCTGGTCAAGCAAGAAACAGAGTACAGAGGAGTTGTTAATGCAACAACTCAATGTTTATGGTTGCAGGGGTTACTTGGAGAGTGTGGCTTCAAATCAGAGTACTCAAATACCATCTACTGTTATAACCAGAGTAACATTCAAATCTGCATTGATCCAGTTCAGAAGCAGAAAACCAAACACATTGAGATCCATATGCACTACATCAGAGAACTTGTGCACGATGGCACCATTCACCTACTCTTGTGTTCATCTTCAGAACAAGTAGCTGATATCTTCACCAAAGCATTTTGTGAGAAGACCTTCAGCAATCTCAAATCACTGCTGGGGATTGTTGATCATGCTGTGAAGCATGAGTGAAGACAAGATTTCCAAATTTTGTTTTACAGTCCATGTTTAAGGGAGGATTTTCCCATGTGGTTTTTGCCTCTTTCCTTGGTTGTATGGACATGCAGTATGTAAAGGGTGACTAAGCCATGTTTCTAGGCCCTATAATTTTCTGATATATTACTCATAAGTCAGGCTTAGGGGGGGGTTTTAGAATAAGCAACCCATAGTTAGCTACCTTAGACATTAATTTAATTATTTTTGTCTTATTTGCCTAGTTCATGTGTCCCACCTTATGCAACTTGTCATTTACCTATCCATAGTGGTCAAAATTGCCTATTTTGACTCATGTAGTGCTTGGGAAACCTCAAGGAATCAATTCTACTTTATTCTTGGCCTCCTAGGCTCCTTTCTATTTTTTCTGCTTTATTGCCTGCTTTCTCAGTGCTTTAAGGCAATTGGGAAAGTTTGACTAGGTGAGGTTAACTAGTTTTTTGTCCTCCACATCCTCAACTCTTTTCTCCTATGAAAAGCATGTATGAGTTGTCATTCCATCACCTTTTAGCTTGCCTAAGTGCTTTTTCCAATTCGTGAGCTCCTTAGCTGATTTGGAAACCACTTTATGCACATATGGGGGATTTGCGTAATTTTAGTAAGCCTGCTTTTGACTAGATTCGAATTGCCTCCTCATGCATTCGAATCCATTATGTAATTATTTAATGTAGCAACCTATTATGTTACAGGTTTTTCTATTGTACACTGAGTTAATACAGTTTAGTTTTCAGCTCCATATTCAGTCTCTTTTGTGAGTGATTTTGCATGTACAATTGATAATTGCTGTGAGTAAAATTAATCTATCACTGGGCTTATTTTCCACACTGACTATGGGGGGAACACATCCCGCAACAATGTCAAAATGGATCTCAATGCCAGGTTGAGGGTTCCTGGTAATTGACTAGGTGCCTCCATTCTCCAAGAGAATGGCAACAACCTTATAATTGATCAAGTGGGAACACATCCCTCAATCACATCAGAATGGCCATGTGCTCACATCTAATCATGTAGGAACACATCCTATATTCATATTAGAATGGCCCTTAGTCCTACACCAAGTATTCTTGGTAACTGACCAAGCACCTCCATTCTAAGAATGGCAATAGCCCTTATATATGATCATGTAGGAACCAATCCTATAGTCATATTAGAATGAATTAGCACTCATATCTGACATGGAAGGAACGGTCCTCTCACCATGATAGAATGGCTAAGCCCTTACATCTGACCATGGAAGGAACCAATGCTCTCACCATGTCAAAATGGATCACGAACTCATCACTTCCCCTTGGAAGGAACCTTGATCTGGAGAACACGAAGCTTCTCCCTAAAGTACTCAAACTTCACTCTCTCTAATGGCTTCATCAACACATCAGCTATCTGTTTGCCCATCGCAACATACTGGAGCTTCACTGCTCCCCTCTGCACCATATTCCTGATATAGTGATACTTGTTCTCGATATGCTTCGACTTGTCATGGAACACCGGGTTCTTCGATAACTTCACACAACTTTGGTTGTCACAATATATACAAGTAGCATCTAACTAGAGATCAAATAAATCAGATAGTAGCTTCCTCAGCCATATTATCTCACAACTGGCTGAACAGGCCGTGACATACTCTGCTTTAGCTGTACTTAGTGGTAGATAGGATTGCTTCTTGCTAAGCCAAGAGATCACACCTGATCCCATACTGAAGCAACACCCTGAAGTGCTCTTCATATCGATGTCACTGCCTGCCCAATATGAATCAACATAACCCTCCAGGTTAATATTCTGATTTGCATCATACTTGAGCTCCATTACTCAATTGTACCCTTTGCAACCATCAAGTGAACATGTCTCAATGTGTTCACAGCAAATCAAATATCGGGTCTTGTATCCGTCAGGTACATCAATGAACAAATCATCTGACGATACATTGTGGCATCAACCAACTCTAATGAAGAAACAATCAATAGCTTCAGGTTCGATGCCATAGGTGTGGTCATGCAGTCCAACATCCTGAACCTATTCAGGATCTCTACTGCATACTTCCCTTGTCCACACCTCCATGCCTAGAACATAGTGCATCGACACATAACATGAGCATCACTAGTCTTCCTCCTTCAACCTTGAAGCAAAGGTTGGAATCCACTTTACTCTCAGTAAAGCCTAGAGTCATCAGTAATCTATCCATGATGTCATACCATGTCGAACCTTAGGATCTTCTGCAGTCACTCCCTCTGTCTTCCGTACTCTATGCACTAAAACATTCTATACTGGAGTGACAAGTAGCTTCCACTAATACTGATATTCTATGTATCCATCTAGGGTCACTGGATACCAAGATCCTCTATCTTTGAAAGCATTCTTCTCACACCCATCTATGAGCTTGTCATCCTTTATCAACCTTGTAGCAAAGGTTCAGATCTTCATCAAGCTCATCATGTATGTGTTATCCCATGGGTGTCTTTTGAACTCGTACAATGCCTTGTTTCACTTGCACACATGATTCTTCCTGTCATGTGTCTTCACTCTCACTGGCTGCAAATGTCTCTTCATAGTCTATGCCTTCTTTTCACGAGAAGCCTCATGCTACATATCTTTCCTTGTATCGCACAATGTTTCCATCTACTGCATGATGGAACTATGAACTTTCCTTCATGTATCGATACTACATTCTAGACATCATTCTTTCAAAACTAGTATTCCCTTTCTTCTTGGTTACTTATTCATGGTTGGAAGGTTCTGCATCAATGATGTCACTGTATTTGTCAAATTATCCTTCACCTTGAACTATCGTCACTTGTTATTTGGAACAAGTCTCATCCTTCTTTGCTTGTAGGTGATTATGTATGCGATCTTTCCTACAAGTCAAATGCATTTGTATGGTTAGAAACATTTCATAAGGAATATTCATATTGAAAAATTATTATGCATAAATATATGATCATGCAACTACTTTATCCAGTACAACATTCATTCATATCTCACGGAAAATTTTCTAGATGCCTTCCATCTCTACCAGGACAACATTGAGAATGTGCACTAATCCAATATGTCAGCAAAGAGGTTTCATTCTAGATAAGTAACAATGGAGAGTTGTATAGCACCATGAGCTACTTACCCATCACATGCATATTAGTAGTATACTGTCATTAATGCAAACATTCTATCATGCATAATACATTAACAGAATATAAACAAATGCATAACAAAACAATATCATGAAAATGACAATTGAATACTTATCTTTATGTGTTTCATGGGTAGACTCCTTCTTGAGCCTTCAACTTCATCATCTTCTTCATTCATAATAGCATCATTTCTTATCTGAATGCTAAGGTGGATAAGAGGTTCTTCAAGAGTTGAGCTCTTCATATTCCTCATCGCTTGAGGGATCTTCTTTGGATGGTGAGAGCTTGATCTTCAATTGCTCCCATCTTCTCTTCTATTATTATGAGTCGAGATTCTTCTTCTTCCTAGAGTCTACTGAAATTAATCACTTCCTTCTGGAACACATTCATTGAATAAATGAATCCCATGATCCTAGGATTCCATTCAAGGTGGCTATCATCACTTCTAAATTCTCCACTTCTTCTTCTACTACTACAAGTTGTTCTTTGATTTGAGAGATGACTATATAGTCTTTTCATTCTGGATCTTCACATTCTTCAACTGGTTTCTTAAGGTCATATTTTGATTTATGTTCTTCCATTCAAATAGTTGGGTCAAGGAATCAAACATCTCTTTCGGTGTATTTAGGGAAGACACTTGTGGTACACATTGATCTGTAATTGAATCAACAATGATCTTCTTAGCCTTGACCAAGTTCTTTTTCTGTAAGGCTTTGAGCCTCATCTCCCTCTGGAACTGGAACCTCTCTACTCATGTAGGTGTCCAATTCATTTTATCTAGAGAGATCATATACTTCCATGCTTGGAATTTTTCAACTTCACCAAGCTTATCATCAAGCTGATGTGATAGATCACTTGAAATGAGAACCTCAAATGAAAATAGCAAAAGATTAGATCTTATCGATTTGAGGTGTCCATCCTGGTCCTGGAGCTGGATGATCTAGGGTTTGTTAGAGAAACCCTAATTTTAAAAACTTAGAATATTTCAGATTTGATTGGATAGAAATATAGATCTCTTCAAGGAAATTTGTACAATGTACTCCTTTTTCTGAAAACAGTGGAGGGAAGCTCCTGAAACAGGAAGCCCTAGTTTTCCAATTTCTTTTGCAGAAATTCCTATTATTGTTTCTATGGTATCTCCGCAATTGTTGCTACTCTGTTTCTGAAACTTCACATTGAGGTATCCTTGAATGTCCCTATTATAACATCATATGTTTCATCAAAATTGGTTTCACCAATTGGAACTTATGATCATTTTCCCAAGGTGACCTGTTACAGGATTGTTCAGAACAGCGAAGTTGTACGGACTTCCATGTGTCACTGTTTCATATAGCAAATCGATGGCTGAATTTTTGCCACTGTGTACATCAGAATTTTATGTTTTACCTTTGCAAGTTTCAGCTCCTTAGCCTTCTCAAACCCCAAGATATAGAGAATGTACCAAAACCTATTAGTTTTAGTATTTTAGGGTTTTTCCAGCTCAGGGTCAAACTAGGGTTTGAATTTCCCAGAGTTATACCCAACCAAAAATCTTGATCTAGGTTTCTAAAATTCAATTTTGATGAGGAGAGTAATCCTATACTAGGCTCACTCAAAAATTCCTCTTCTATAGAAAGCCCTAATTTCTTGCACCGAAAACTAAAAATGCTCGGAATCGAATTCCGCTTCGACAGAAAGATGTGCCCTTCAATGGAGAGTTAGCCTAGCATACTTTTTCTGATGTATTGTGGAGAGAGAACCAAAAAGTAGTAATTCCTAGCTTCTACAGCTACACAATGTATTCTTCTTAGGTTAGCTCTGATACCATATTAGATTTTTATCATACAAGATAGCATTATGATCTTAGGATATTTAACTCAGAGAATAACATGCACAACAATAAAGCACAAGAGACAAGAGACAAAGAATTTTCCTCGAGGAAACCATAAAGGAGAAAACCCTGCAACTTCCTCAGAGATAGAATCAGCACCAAAAGTAAAAACCGAAAACATAAAGATGATCTCTCGATAGCAGTAGTCTCTCTCTTGTCCCAACAACTTCTCCTCTCACTCATGCACCCCAATGAGTGAGTGTGTGTGTGATAAATAGACAGGCTCACTCTCTATTTATATTCTTTCCTTCACTTGAAACCTACTCCAACATGTCGGCCTGACTTAACAATTACTTACTAGATATGACATCTGTAGGAGTGTCTAATAACCCTAGTGCCCCACAACTTGTGGGGAATTTTCCTCATTCGACCAATAAGGAGGTTTATCCTTAACACAATGGTGGGGACTATTGCCCCAAATTACAATGAATCACCTAGGGTCGACTTCTCTAGGATATTCTAATAATCCTAGGGCCCCACAACTACGGGGACTTTAACCCTTGAAAAATAGGAGGGTTGCCCATAATGACTTGACATGACTTGTTAAATTATAGACACATCCCAGAATAAACATCGGGGTACAATACATTCCAAAGTTACAAATACATCAACAGTATTATGGTATGCATTTTGACATTTGGGTGTCCATAGGATTCGATCCTAGGATCTCTTGTCTAAATATATAGTTTGTAATCTAGTGCTATAATTTAGTGCAACCAATCCTCCTCCTCCTTATTGTTCTCCTCAACCTCAACAATTTCCAGCCCCTATGGGTTGAGGGTAGTGTTGTTGCGGTGTATACTATTTTTTTTGATATTGAGCCTAAGGATACTGGGGTTGTTGATATTGAGTTCGTGGATATTGATTGGGTGGGTATTGATATTGCACTCGCTCAGATTGTATCTACTCTTCATTATTCATTAAGTAGGTATCCATTGTTTTCTCCTCCAATAGATGGAATGCTTTGAAATCCTTGTTATCATGGTGTACAGATTTACAAAACTTACAGTACAAACTAGCTAGCATGCTTACAATCTTCTAAAATTACAAGCACTCTTCCTATTGATGGCATCAGGTATGACACATTCTACACCAAGGCACACATTGTGTATTTATTGAGTTCAGTTATCTTGATGTGACATAGCTCATTAGTACCAAGAAATTATCCTTATGGTGTCCCGTAGTTCTGCATCTAGTACACTAGAGTTCTTCTTGGATCTCTTTCCCTTTCTTAGTGTCCCAGAGTTGCAACATCAGGTTGGATAGCTATGATTAAATATGTTTCATTCCTACACCGGTCTCTCCAATCGGTGAGGATTCTAACTTCATTGCTATCTCCAGGGCTTCCGTCTGTGAAACAATCTTTTGTTGCATGAACAAAATTCAGATGTGGAGAAACATCGTTGCAATGAACCATTCCTTGCATTGTACATCCGACATCTGAAAGCTTACTTTAGCCATCAATGTACTAAACATTTGGTCGAAGTACCAGGAAAAATATGTAGGTCACTACTTGATTTCTTTAATTTTCGTGATGCACCACGACTCAAATTTGAATTTCTAAACTTGTCAAATAATCCCACTCGAATTTGGTCGAGCATCTTCTGTTTGACTCTCGTCAAAACTATAGATAAATTCATGTACCAGTATAGCACACAACCTCTCGGGGTTGTGATCATCTGTGCTTTATTTATCGCTTCATCTTGGACACGGTCCATACAAATTCACATAGAAACCAATGTTTCACTGGGTCTTCAAATGCATTTCCATCAGATATCAACAACTTAATATCGTTTTCAGCCATTATATTGAATCATGTTACACTTGGAAAAAAGGTGTGGGTAGCAAGACTTACTTGTACGCTATTTCCACTATAGTTGTTAGTTGTATTTACAAATCAACTAGGAGACGAGTTTCTGGATCTTATGTCCGGATATGTAGTGGAGTCGCAAGAATTCGATACTCGTATTTTGGATTTGGAGTTTTTGCTTCTTCTTCTTCTCTTTTTGATATAGGATGATCTTCCTCTTCTTCATTGTGAGAACCTTTGTCAAAATATGATGTCAACTCGTAGTCTTATTCTCTATTCATACTGCAACTTCCTCTTCTTATCACATTTTTTCTTCCTTTTCCTAACCGAAATCTCCTTCCTCTTCTTAAACGTCCACCTTCTAGTTCAATTCTGCTAATAGCAGGGAACATCTCAACTTAGTTTTCTCCATTTTTTGTGTAGTTATTTTGCATATATCCCAAATTTCTGTGCACAATCCTTTAATCATCAAAGTCCATTCTCAACATTCCTTTTTTGCATATAAGCATATTTATCCAAGTTCTTAAAGATGTTGAGTATATTTGTCATGGTCCTTGGAAATTTTTTATTTTTCCCTCACTATATGAGGTTATTTTCTTGACAAGAAACTCAGCAATGTATCCCTCCAGGATACTTTCTACCCAAAACTCAATATCCCTTGACACATAATTATTAATATTCTTCAATCACTCGATCAAATGAGGATTCCACTCCGTTGGTTCTCCTCTTTGGACAATTATTCATTGGGTTTCTAACTTTGACAACTATTCATACAACACAATAGGAAAATCAGAAGAGGAAATCACATGAATATTTGTATAAGGGTTGTTGGGCTATAGGGAAGACCTGGGTTTTACACCATTAACTTCGCACCAACAAAATACCCACAGTGTTGGTCCTTTCGGAAACAACTTGCAAACAGGTTGCAGTCTCACCCGAAATAGCTATGGGGTGCCACAGAACCAGGTTTCTGCAAGCAGAAGAGAGATATTACTGTACCTTTAGCCTTTAACATATTATAATCATACAATACAGAGCTTCGACAATACATATATAAATTCGTAACTAGATAAATAAACAGTTACTTGCTTAACCCTTACTAGGAATTCACAGCAAAGTTATTATTCAGCAGTGATCTTACTTATCAGTTAATTACTTATCAATGCATAAAAAACATAACAGAAACAACACAAAAGAACCACAACACTAGATATAACGTGGTTCACCCCCAATGTAGGGGATACATCCACAGAACTGTGTTTTATTCAACTCTTTACAAAAACCCCAGTTCTGATCTGCGCACTCAGCTGCAGATCCCTTCAAGTCCTCAAACCCGCGCACACAGCTGCAGGCCTCTGCACACACAGCTGTAGATCTTTTAATCACCAAAAACCCTCTACGCACACAGCTGTAGAGGTCATCCATGCACACAGCTGGGACTTAACCTTTCTTACAAAAACAAGCCTTAGCTTCACATCAATTCATCTTACTTCAAAAATCCTGACCTGACTTCTTTACAAGAGTGCTTATTTATACATTGCACTTATTACAAAACCATGGGCTTAAACCATGGGCACTCCGAACCCTAAACCATGGACTTAAACCATGGGTTTATTACAAAAAGAGGACTTTGACTCGACCCCAACACCCATAAGACTATTTTGAGTCATAACTTCACCTACAAACATCCACAAAAACCATGGAGTTACCAAAACTAAAGACCCTTAAGGTGCGCGTCCCAACAGGCCCCTAAGACTCACTAGTGGCCCGTCCCGGGACACTCTGCTGCTTTTCTAGTTGAGGAATCTTCTTTGTGAAGATAGTGAACTAACTGTTGAGGCTGTGCATGATGTTGTCAGCTGCTTTCTCCTTTTCCACCAACTCCTGCAATGCTGCGGATGATACTTCACTGGCCTTTTCTTGTGCAAATGCATCATTGTCCTTCAAAAATTTGAGTTGGGTGTCCATAGCAGTACTCAACTCGAAAGCTTCGCTGATAAGTGGCTGCATAGAATTTTTCACTTCTCTTGCTTTTGCTCTATACAACTCAATTTACCGCTGGAGTTCATTGCTTCACTTTACCTTGAGCATTTTCTCCATAGGCAGCAGAGTCTTAATTTCCGATTTTACTGCATCCAACTCTGTCTATCGCTGCCTGCTGGTTTCTTGCAGCTATCTGACGTTTGGATGTTCCTGCAGGGTGGTCCAGGCCTCAACACTATCTGCTAGCAGCTTTGCTGCAATGTTCACAGTATCTGAGATTTTTACTATGGAGGCATGAATGTCTACTCGGCGTTGCTCCCTGACCTCAAGTGGACTCTCCGGAGTGATGCAAAGTTGAAGCTCCACAATCTGAGCCTCGTGTTCTGCCTTTAATTTTTCGATTTCGCT
This sequence comes from Pseudotsuga menziesii, assembly GCA_001517045.1. Taxonomy (NCBI): domain Eukaryota; kingdom Viridiplantae; phylum Streptophyta; class Pinopsida; order Pinales; family Pinaceae; genus Pseudotsuga; species Pseudotsuga menziesii. Next base: position 29,868 of record LPNX010046977.1, read on the forward strand.
GTGAGACTGCTGTGCATAATCCTTCAGCCTAACTATTATTTGTTATGGATCTTCCTCCAGTTGTACGTCGAATTCAAGAAGACTTCGACATGCCTCATCCAAAACTCGTACTAGTGTACCCTATTTACGTTTCGCGGTGCTCTTCCTCTATTCCACTTCCTCCAACAGCGTTGCGAGGCTATTATTCTGCTTCATGGTATTTTCTAACTATATTTGTGAGTAGTGGTCTTGGGCTTGGATTTCCTTCATGATAGCTGATTGGCAAAGATGTAATTCTGTCATGGAAATCTTGGTGTAATCTATCCCAACTGTCATACTCATCTATGATCGGGAATCTGCATCAGTAAGAGTGAGGACTGTGCTTGAGACATGGCCTCTGTTATCCTTGGCGGGCCATTGCCTGAGGTCTGGCTGTGCGCTTACTGGGGCGTTGCTTGCTGCATTTCCAGTCATTGATTTTGCTGGTAAGTCCTTCAGCTCCGAGATGTACTTTGCTACGTCGGTGATGGCATCCAGATGCGCAGCTGCAAACTCTGACCATGTTTTAGTGAGAACTTCTGTAGACTTCGACAAAGCCTCATCAAGCTTCTCACTTGTCAAGCTGAGCTCTTCATCGATATTCTTATCCTTGGATGCCTTCGCTTTCTTGCGGGATTGCGGTTTGGTCACTTCCTCTGTCTCTGGTGTCTTGCGCTTATCCCGCCGATGAGGGTTTGAAACAGTTTTGACCGAATCCTCTCCTTCCTCTTCATTTCCATCATCTCCACCTTGGTCGCTTTCACTTTACTGCGACTCAGTTTGTTTGTCACTGTCTTCGGGGAGGTCTTGCTGCTGTGTGTGACTAGGGCCTGCATCTACATTGGCGACTGGAGGGACTGGAATCTTAGGATTTTTACCTGCGTCTTTCAACCATTCTGTCGGCCACTGCTGCACTACAGCGAGGATGTCATCTTTAGTTACTACATATGGTAACTTAAACCATTGATGCTTGTTATCTGCGAAATATTGAATAAAGATATGGTGCATATCGGCCCTGAAGTTGACCGCTCCATCATACTGAGAGAATAACTCATTACTAAGCCTTGGTGTTTGTATGATCGCATATGAGATACTCATCATATAAAAGGAAAATACATAGTTTGTCATCTGTTGTAGGGCTTTATCCTATGAAACCCACAGTGATGCATACCTGGCTGTGCCAGGCATGTGCGAAGGTACAGCAGCAAACTGTGCCTCAATAGGTTCTTTCCATCCTACCAGTGCGATGAGGACAATCAACCACGAGTAATGGAAGGGCCTACCTTTCTCCTGCGCATCGTGAGCGTCTTCAAGGAATTCCTTCGCAATGTATGCTGCCCAGTTGTAGCTGTATCCTTTGGAACAGTTCACAGCAATTTAGATAACTAGGGCAGGCACTTCAGTTGGTCTGCACTTCTGCATTATCTTACATGCTAAGAGCTCAGCTACGAAGTGAATGTTGTGGCCTTGAATCATGGAGGTGTGATACCCTCGTTTCCCTTCGTCAGGCTGAAGCGATCCTTCATGCTTTGTGCGAGCTTCGTATCTTCGTGTTTTGAAGGAAATTCTGTCCTTGGATCAGGCCCCGCCATTGGTAAGCCTATGATCCTATGAATGAGCTCGCCATTAATAGGAATTTTCTTGTCTCCTATCCATAGGTGGCCATCATGTACTAACGCCAGCAGTTGCTTGACCACTATGGTCACATGTGTGCTGTGACAAAAATGGGGAACATCAAGCATCTTCAACAGACCAGCTTGATCCAAGCCAGCAGCCCACTGTTTGACTTCCAGGAATGTCGCCCCAGTCTCGGGATATTTGATGAAATGCAAGTATTGGGATGGTGTGAACTGTGGAAACTTTCCACGATCATTCGTTTCATGGTTGGCATACTTAAGCCGTTCTATTTTCCCTGTCATCGTTCCGACCAGCTGCACACCCGGTGGTAGCAAAGGGGTGCATAGAGTGAACTTAGCGTTCCACCGAGGGGGTTTAACTCCTGGTCGAACAGGTTGAAGATATGGTGGCCGCTGCGGTGCAATTTTTTCATCCCCTTTAAGTGGGATCTCTTCTGAACCAGGAGGATTCATTCCAGGATCCTCCGATGTTTGCCATGATTTCTTGTGTCTGTCTTCGTTTCGCTTAGAATGAACTTCAGGATTAAAATTTTTCCTGGCAGAGCGTGTCTGCATTGGCGAAGTCGGTGCTAGTGGAGTCTCTTCATAGGGTGCAGGTCCAGGTGGGTGGCTAAAAAGATCCTGTAGACCCCCCTTCTCAAATTCTCTCACTAAATCCTAAAGCTCTCGATCAATTGTCATGGGCTCAATTGTAAAACACTAGAAACTGTAAAATGCGAGCATCGCTGGTGTGCATGTCTTCTTATAGAATCCATCAATTAAATCTAGCATAAATGGGCATTGATGATACCGAATCGGGTAGAGATCCTGTCCAAAGGGCGGTATATTTTCCAGTATCACATTAATACAGGCAGTTAATACAGAGGACGTACCGGCGCCGCCAAATTGGATTTCTTATAGCGGTCGTCTTTGAAGGTTCGACAGATATTTCCTGCTTCGAAACAAGCAGTCACTCTAACTGCACCTGAATAAGGATATTCGACACTTTTGGACACCATATTCGACATGGATTCGAGCTTCCACCCACAACAGAATATCTACCACCGCCTCAATTATTTCGGGCATGTTTGAGAGCTCTGTCAGAAATAGGTTCTGATATTCCTGGAGAAGTTGGGTCACCTTGCTCACCGTTTCGTCATCCCAATAATATCCAATGGTAGCATACTTAGGGTTTTCTTCTGATCCAAGGTGTAGGGTCTACGTCTGCAGGGGCTAAGTCACTTTAGGTACTTCGACTACTGGTCCTTGTACTTCACAGTGTCCTTCTGGCTCAGGAATGGAAATGTTATGTGGATCGTCATCCTCATCAATTATGAGGTGATAACATTCGACTGCATGAGCTTCTTGTGCCTTCCAATTAGGTTGGTACTCTGCTAGTTCTTGATCATGAAATACCTTGGTATGGATCAACCTGATAGCTGCATCTAAAGCTGGACAAACTTCATTAGTGGAAAAGGTAAGCATAAAACTATCAACAAGACAATCCCAACTTACAGTACCCTGGTGAAGCTCAACCTCCGCATACCAATACTTTGCTATCGGTTCCAGAGTATGCACAAACCGATGTACCCATTCTTCCTTATGTACATGCTTCCATGCTTCGTAGCACTGCGCCAAATGTTCCCGAGGGCTAGTCTTTCCATCAAACCTGCTGCGCACCTCCTGGGGCTGATCCAAAAATATCAGACAAAGGGTTTTTTGACAAGCTTCCCAACTAGGAATGTACTTCTTATGGCTATTCCACCATCTGGCTACTGTGGCTCTGAATGCTAAACCTAGAGTCTCCATTTCTATGAATCTGGTATCCATTCTGAGAAGTGTACAATAAACTGTTCTAGGTCTGTCGAACCATCAAAAACAGGTAAGGCTCTTGGCTATGAGCTAAGCCATCTGAGGGACTTGGTAATTCTGGCACATCTATGTCCACGTAGCTCATACAATCAGTTATGCTAGTTCTCTAAGCCATCATCTGAATCCGTCATACAGGAGTTGTCACACTGCCAATCCATGATACCTTTGGGAGTAGGGTCAACATAATCTTCTTCCTTAGCTGTGATGTTATAGATGTGCTCTAGAACATCCCGATCCATGTCTCTGAGTGGTTCTATGTACCTTTCTCCTTGTGAGGGGTCTAGTGGTACTATGACTCTCAAATATTTCCCTTCGAAAGACATCTATCTCTTCTTAAGGTTAATGACTGCATCATTGTCTAATGCCCACTCAATACCTAGCAAGGCTGGATAGGGGTTGCTGTCGTCAATGATCTCAATAACTTCAAAGTCTACTAAAGTATTGACCCCGTCAATATCTACTGAGACACTAGGGAATCTTCCTAGGGGCACAATCTTTTGCTGATTGGATAATCTCAACTGTATAGGGGACCAATCAAGGGTAGATTGTCCCATTTGTTCCCAGGTTTGCTTGGTTAGGATATTGACCTCTGATCCTAGGTCCAAGATAACATCAGTCATATCATACTCTCCTATCTGAGCTTTCAATATCATTTCCCTGCCAGTTCTTCTGACTCTATTAACAGCTTTTGCCTGACCAGAACTTTGCTGAGGTTCGCAGGAAGCAATAACTTTCTGCAACTCACTTAAAGCATTATGATTTCTTAAGAGTTTCAGACAACTCAGTAAAAAGGAGGACAATGTGCTTACTGTATCCGTCGAAGCTTCTTGCGGCTGTGACTGCTGCTGACGTGGTTGCGCAGGAGCTATTGATGTGAGAGGATCAGCAAAATCTCTCTTGGATTCCATGAATGTCTCTTTTTCTCTTTCGATATCAAAAGCGAGGAATTTCTCGGGGGCCTTACGAACCCAAGCCTCGTCAGCCTATTTCTCCTTATTCTGTATGTGCGTCGTAGCTCCACTACGGGTAACAACATTAATGGTTGGGGAAGGTCTTTGCTCGATGGAAATAATCTAAATATTCTGAGTAGGGGCACTGTTTCTTTCCTGAATCTTATCTATAAGCTGTGGGCACTGCTCGATCACATTATCTACTGCTCGGCAATACCGACATGTCGTAGTTGGGTTTCGACAGTCGCGAGCTAGATGTATGGCCTGGTTACAGTTATAACACACCACCTGACCTTGTCTTCTGCTAGCCATACCACCATGATCATGACCTCCAAAAGCACCTCTACTAGATGTACCACCATGGTAACCATAGCCATCATTGATATGTCCCTCATTTTGTACCCGATAGGTGTCGTAGGTGCACTCTCTCATGAGGCCAAAACTGCAACACTCATCCTTATTATGTCCTACTGACTTACAAAACTGGCAGTAGGGATTCTTGGGGACTTGCACATACCTCTGTAGCAGATAGAAATTCTCAGGCTGATGCTGGCCAGTTGTCCGACAGATCTCACAATATAGAATAGTAGGGTTGAATGGGTTTGGCACACCAGTATTTAGGTAATTTCTTACCACGGGACATTGTTCCTTGTCGTGAGCTTATGTCTGACATTGTGTACACCAAACCTCTTCGTGACCGGTTTTTCTACTCTTCATATTGTGAAGCTCCAGGGCCATCCCTGCCAACTGTGCTTGGATTTGAGCGATACCAGAATTATCTTCGATAGGAGCGGTTTCAAGCTTCATCACAATTTCCAGAGCCTCTTGCTGGTCAGCAACCTTCTGTTGCATGAATGGAGTTCTGATATGCGGTAGAAACGCTGCAATGAACCATTCCTTGTGCTACAGAGGTCCAATGGTGAAACTGACTTGGTCTAGCAGAACTTTGAACCTCTGATCAAATTCCCAAACCGATTCGCCGCGCCTCTGCTGAATCTCTTTCAATTCAGTGATACACTTCGACTCTGATTTTGGCTTCTTAAATTCCCTTATCATGGCTACTTTTATATCAGTCAATACATGGTTTTGAGTGCTGGAAAACTTCATGAACTAGGTCAAGGCACGGTCTCTAAAAGAATTAATTAGTTGCGCTCGTCTTACATCTTGATTCGTAATGTTCTTAGTAGTCCACACTGCTTCACATAAAAACCAGAACTATTCTAGATCCTCTGATCCAGTTCCTTTGAAAACAGGGAGCTTAATATCATCATGTATGTGGGACATAGTGGATCTAGGGGGGTTTGGAGGGGGACTGGAAGTAGGAGGGGGGGAATTACGGGGGTAGACTGACCTGCAATGGGAATACTCGGGCTAGGGTGACTTTCGGACTGCGACGGGTTCTCAGGGAAAACAGGTCTGCGCTGCGGGGTTATCAGAGGGTTTCCAATAGAAGGGGTTTCTTTGATTTCTGAATCTATGGGATTTATAGGGGAATACTCGGTATGGTGACCGAGGGAATAGGATCCAAAATCTCTTTTGTACCTTTTGCCACTTCGCAGCAAACCACTTTGCTCGTCGAAGGTATTTTCACTTGGAAACATAGGTTAGTAATACTAAATCTAATAGTCTGATTCAATGAGCAATATACCTATTTCAGCTAATAGCATTTTAATTCTCAAACTAAATGAATTAAAAAACTTACCCCTTGGTCCGTTGAAAAACTGTCACTCGGCTTCACTAAAGTAAGTACTCGTGTCGATGGCGAACTCCGTCACAAATGCTTCAAGGGTTCGCGTCGTCCAGAAATCAACAGCTCAAGATATCTCATTGTTTACCCTTTTCAATATATTAATTCTTATGGGGGTCCAAGCAGGTAAATGACCTTCTTGAAAGTTCGTCCTTCTCTCTGTCAACCTGGATAACCACTGGTGCAACTCTATGTGGATGCTACCAAACAAAAATTCATAAACATCACAAAAAACATACCTTTGTGAAAATTCATTTGCACTACGACGCGAATCTTTGTTCTCTTGCTCAGCGAATTTCAGATAAGTCTCATCAAGCCAATCACCGATTTCCTTCGCAGCGGGTCTCCAGAACATATCCCTCGAGGTACGACGTAAACCCCTCTTGAGAAGATACTGAGTTCAACCGGCAATAGAACCAATTTGTTGGGCTATAGGGAAGACCCAGGTTTTACACCATTAACTTCACACCAACAAAAGACCCATAGTGTTGGCCCTTTTGGCAACAACCTGCGAACAGGTTGCAGTCTCACCCGAAACAGCTATGGGGTGCTGCAGAACTAGGTTTTTGCAAGTAGAAGAGGGATATTACTGTACCTTTAGTCTTTAAAAAATTATAATCATACAATATAGAGCTTCGACAATACGTATATAACTTCACAACTAGATAAACAAACAGTTACTTGCTTAACCCTTACTGGGAATTCACAGCGAAGTTATTATTCAGCAGTGATCTTACTTATCAATTATTTACTTATCAATGCATAACAAACATAACAGAAACAACACAAAAGAACCACAACACCAGATATAATGTGGTCCACCCCCAGTGTAGGGGCTACGTCCACAGAACTGTGTTTTATTCAACTCTTTACAAAAACCCTAGTTCTGATCTGCGCACTCAGTTGTAGATCCCTTCAAGTCCTCAAAGCCGCGCACACAGCTACAGGCCTTTGTGCACACAGCTGCAGATCTCTTAATCACCAAAAACCCTCTGTGTACACAGCTGTAGAGGTTGTCCACACACACAGTTGGGACTTAACCTTTCTTACAAAAACAAGCCTTAGCTTCGCATCAATTCATCTTACTTCAAAAATCCTAACCTGACTTCTTTACAAGAGTGATTATTTATACATTGCACTTATTAAAAAACCATGGGCTTAAACCATGGGCACCCCAAAACCTAAACCCTGGACTTAAAACATGGATTTATTACAAAAAGAGGACTTTGACTCAACCCCGACACCCCTAATACTGCTTTGAGTCATAACTCTGCTTACAAACTTCCACAAAAACCACAGAGTTACCAAAACTAAAGACCCTTAAGGTGCGTGTCCCAACAAGGGTATCGGTCCAACCATCTATTCGGATTCAATCATGATCCCTTAGTTTTTTCTTGTGCAAAATCTAATGCTTTAAAATCCACCCAGTCTTGGATTTTGAGCTTCATTGAATTCCAAAACATATCCCTCACCAAAATGATTCATGGTCCCGAAAAAAGAACTATTTGTTGGCATTTTTTCCTTCGACCCAGGGTCAGGCCGTCTGTTGCATGCAACAAAGCCCAAGATATCGACCAGACAGAGAAAGTATCATTTGACAACACCTGCGACATAGATGTAGTCTCACCTCAAATATCTCTTATGGGTAATTGCCAGAAGTAGGTTTCTGTAGTTGGGTGGGAATTTCTTCTCCCTTAACATCTTACCAACTTGCCTGACCAAATTTGGTGGGTGTATTACTTATTCTTACTATGCGTAGATAAGACACTACTTAACTTATCTATCAAAAGAGATTATAACAATAATATAAGCTTTAACACACATGTTATCTATCAAGAGTGCGAATCATGCATAAGAGAATTCATTCATACGAAAATACATACACACTTAATCATAATATACATTCCTGTGACTTAAGCACATTCGTTATATACATTCATGCGACATAAACAAATTCATCATCTACTCAATGACACTGTATTTAACATGGAAACCCATCCAGAAAAAACCAGGAAGGTTAGGCTTCATTTGGAATGAGAAATATATGGCACCTTTTTCTTACATACTCAATTGTAGAATCCATTCTAGATATTCTTCTCTTATCTATATAGACTACTATCTCCTCTCATGCTCTTTATTCTTTTGTCGTTCAATCTTCTTCTAATTTACTCTACTGTCGATCCACACACAACCTTGATCGACTACTCTTCTATTCGACTATATTGTTGATCTGCACACAACTTGTATTGACTAACTCTTCTTACGGATAGAATTGACTAACAAGGACTTAAGAAACTGATAAAGTAAGTAATAGAAGAGGAGGTAAGTAACCTGCATACATCTTGGGTTCTTCCTTTTATAGACTCTTTACATGTGACATTTAGCTGAATTCATTTTGTTAGGAAAAAGGATATCATTCCTATTCTATTTACACTTGTCAGTAGGAAATATCGACCCAAAATACAAAGATGATTTTATTCCTTAAAGCACATGTGACTCTATCTGAATTTGTACCCATGATATCTCGAGTTGCCCTTTTCAGTCGTTGCACCATTGCACACCTTTTGTATTGTAGTTCCCTCCATCATGAATGATTGAGTCACATCCTTTACTTCTCTTGTGGATTATTCTTGTGTCATGGCTTATTCTCCTATTCCAGCTTCTTCTCATGTATTATATCTTTCTTCCTTTTATGATTTTGTCTTCCGCTGTTGCAACTTCATGTGTAGTTGTTTCTTCTACCTTGTTCTTCCTTCCACAACTGCTTCTGTCACAACTTATCCTTCACCTTCATCTACTTCTTCTCCCTGTGGCCAGACTCTTTTATCTTTTGAGCAAAATTATAACTGTTTTTTACTATTTTTTTGTAGGGACAACAATATTTCTGAGCCACACATTCTCTTCTGTTTCTTCTGCAGCAACCACATATTCTGCTTCTATTGTTGAATATGTTGAAACTGACTACTTCGATCTCCAAGAGATAGTTGTTGATCCAATAGACATTGCGCATTTAGAATTGGAAACTATTCTCTCCTTATTTTCATCGAAGTCTGAATCATTATACCCAATGAGTTTGAATTATCCCACCTTAGTGTACTTGAGTCCAAAGTCTTGAGTCCCATTCAAGTATCTTAGATCTCTTTTTGCAGCAGACTAGTGTCCTTCACAAGTTTTTGCATGAACCTTGAAACAATGCCAACAACATAAGAAATATTTCATCTGGTTGTTGTAAGGTAGTTAAGGCTTCCTACAAGCTATCGGTACTTGGTCACATCCTCAAATTATTTTCGTTCACTTGATGTGACATTCAAATTTTGTTCCATTGGAGTTGAGAAAGGGTTGCATTCTGTCATGAAAAATCTATTCAACAATTCTCCAACAAATTTTTTATGAGATATGAATTTGTAATTAGGATGTTGAGTCACTTCAATTCCTAAGTAGTAATGAAGATGTCCCAAATTAGTCATTTAAAAACCTTTCTTAAAATCTTTCATTATGGATGATATATATCTTGCATTATTCCCTATCAGCAAAAGGTCATCTCCATACACCACAAGAAACACAACATATCTTCCAACTTTATTCAAAAACAATGTTGTGTCATCAAGATTATAATGTTTGAAATTTATATTTAGAAGTCGCTTGGTTAGATTTTCATACCATGCTCAAGGTGCTTGTTTCAGGATATACAAGTACTTAACAAGTTTGCATACTTTGTTTTATTGCCCCTTCACAAAAAATCCTTTTAGCTAAAACATTTGACATTTTATTTCAGGTCTCAATTCAATAATTTTTTTTTACATCCATCTCATGGACTTTCCACCCATTTTATGCAAACAAAGAGAGTAAGGTGCATATGGTATCCCATTTTTTTGTGGGGGAGAATGTTTCTGCATAGACAATTCCTTCTTTTTGTGCATAGCATTTTTATGTGAGCCTTTATTTTTTCTTGTTACGTGAGCCATTTGGTTTGTATTTGTTCTTGTATACACACTTGCAGCTAATTCGTTTAGTTCTGACTGGAGGGTCAACCAACTACTAGGTTTGATTCTTCACAAGTGAATCATACTCATTCTGCATTCCTTCTTTCCACTCATCACATGCATCATCTTCTATAAGTAAATTTGATGAAAAATTAGTAGATAAATTCAATTTACAATAAAATGAGACATCCATGTCATCACTTGAGTTATATGCTTCTCCTCCATCTTCTTGTCTGGTTAATCTTCTCATTCATGTATTTACAACTTTATTTTGATAGACACTTTCAACTGTCTTTGTGGACCATTTCATAATCTTCTTTGATGGTCTAAGTTGATCATTTAGATGTGCTTCATTCTCTTCAATTTTCAATCTTCTAATCCTCTCAATCACATCATCCAGCTGAATCTCTTCTTTAGGTGAAGTGGCCAAAAATTCTTCTTCATGAGTTTCTTCATGAGGGGGCGTTAATGCTTCAAGAGGAAATTCTAGAGATTGATCCTAATATAATATTGGGATCCCCTCTTTAAGATATGTAATTTCATTATCAACTTCATAATATATCTTTAGATGGGAAAGATTCTCCATACGATCAAGATGTCTCTCAATAGACTTGTCATTTTTATTAGTTTCAAGAAAAATTGCATAAATAACACTTTTCTTATTTCTCTGATCATAAAGATGTTATGCCTTGGAGGTGTATGAATACTCAGAGAAAATTCACTTTTGACTTCTAGAACGATTTTTTTTTTATTTCCTCTTTTGGTATCAAGGAATAGCAAATGGAACAAAAAACCATGAGATTCCCAACTAAAGGAATGTTTCCAAACCACATTTCATGTCGAGTCTTGTCTTCAAGATCATGATATGGACTTATATTTATCAAATATGTTTCACATAATACTACATCACCCCAAAATATCAGTTTCACATTCTTGAAAAAAATCATTGAGCCTGCCTTATTCAATAAGGTTCTATTCATTCTTTTTGCTGCACCATTTTGTTGAGGATTGCATGGAACTGAAGTTTGATGTGTAACCCCATGTTTACAAATATAGTCTTCAAAATCATTGGAGGTGTATTCTTTACAATTATCAAAATGAAATGTACCAATACAATCTTGTGCTTGATTTTCTATCCATGAATGAAAGTTCTTGAATGGTTGAAATTCTTCAAACTTTGTCTGTAATAAGTATACCCAACATATTCTTGAATGGTCATCAACAAAGGTCATGAGGTACTTATTACCATATCTAGAAGGAACAGGAATGGGGCCACATAAGTCACAGTGAACAAGATATAAGTTTCTACATGCTCTAAATTTAGACTCTTGAAATGGTTGCTTACTATGTTTTCCTAGTATGCATGCATCACAATTCTTCTTTTGCTTAGGAATGGTGAGAAAACCAAATAAACCATTATTTATTAACAAATGAAGACAAATATAATTCGAAAGAGAAAATCTAACAAGACATGCTCAGATAGGCAAGAAAAATTTTGAACTCTTGTAGAAGAGACCCTTAAATTCAACATATTTCCATATTCATATCTAGTAATGGTGACCTTGTTGTCAGAGTATTTTTGTATCTATACAATTCCATAGAACATGTGGATGGAATGGAATTGTTATCAAATATTCACTAATGACATCAATATTCTCTGCAACACTGAAAGATAGAGAACATTCTTTAACAAAAAATCAAGGAAGCCGTGCAACTTGAGCCTGATTGAACCAGTTCCCTTTGGTTTGAGGTTATATTTGTCTGCAAAGAATACTAATCCATCTAGAATCTCATTCAGTTCTTCAAAACAATATTTCCTAAAATTCATGTGGGATGTTGCACGAGTATCAAGAAGCCAACATTCTTTGTAATATGAAAGATAACTTATTTCATTAATACCAACGTTACAATGTGTAACAATACAATGAACAGAAGCATGGGATTTTCCAGGCTCTTGGTTTTTAATTTTTTCATCTTTATTTATATTATGTCTTCCTTTGATGGAGTCCCAACAAACCCAACACATTTTTACTTCATTTCCATTCTTCCCACGGCACTTACACCTCAGATATGATCTTTTGCTTGAATTGTTTTTGCCTCCTGTGCCTATGAAATTTTTTATTCGTTTCCCTCTTTTGTTGCTATCTCCCTTGAAAGGGTCTTTGGACTGGTCATTTTATTTATATGCAAAGAAAAGTGATTCTCCACAAGAATTGCTTGTATTCTTTCCAAAGGATTTATTTCTATTTTCAATGTTTTCTACCAAGGTGTCAAAAATGATATCTTTGAACTTTTCACTTGCTTCCAGAGACTCAAGATAGTTTGAGTGAGTAGGATAGAGGGATTTGACAAATGTTGCAAGTAGAAGGTCAGGTTTCATACTATATTCTTGGATCTTGTGCATCATTACTCCTAACTTAGATGAAACCAACATAAGATCATTTTATTTTACATCCAAACCAAATAATTTAACATTAACTAAATCACCTCAATTTCAGAAAGCGAGTTATATTTTTTAATGTTTTCAATGATTCAAAATATGATTTTGTAGGAAGTATGTGTTGGATCACCTCTTCACTAACAATAGTAGTGATGATTGTTAAATCTTTCTTGTATATAGTTTACGAGACATCAAGTTCTTTCTCTGACGTTGGAGGTTATTAATCAATAGTTAAGACCATGTCTTCATTTGTACGAATGGTTTTTCCTTCACATATGTTGTCCCGCATGTCATTGTATAAAAAGGCGACTTTAATATTCCTTTACCATTCTGGATATCTGTCCTTGTCGGTAAGGACAATGCCAACTACTAATGCAAGCTAGTGCATCTTATTCAATCTGTAACTTGCATATCTAAATATAAATTTGAAGAAATA
>LPNX010046977.1:43200-117145 GCA_001517045.1 Pseudotsuga menziesii
AACAACCCGCAAGAATGGGACACTGGTAAGCCCAGGTGTGATTTGACCTGGTGACCTCCTTTACAACATGTGACTTCATATCAAGCTACCAACGAGCCACACCCCTCATGGATTGAAATTACAATATTTGCTTATCTAACTATCAATTTAATTATGTAGCAGTTTTACAATTGATTCCGCAACTCTCTTAATTTAATTATATGGCTATGAAATAGACTCTTCAATTATTAATTTTTTTTTGAAGCAGTGTTACATTGAATTATGTAGCATTATTAAAGTTCTATAGAATATTACATTCACACTAATCTCCAAAAATACATGGAAAAAATACAATAAAATCATACCACTTTTATAGAAGTCTATCTTTCAAACATTTCATAGTTATTAAATGGTAGGGATCGAGCAGTGTTTCAACTGTAGGAATTGAGAAATACTTTAATAGCAAGTAAAAACCCCAACAATTCACTCTTCAATGAATAGTCAACACCAACAATGTGAGAGGTCTCAACTTTTAAGGCCACAACAATATTCTTAGCTCATACAGTCATCGAAGGAGGATTTTGTATGTGATGTCATAACTAAAACATATATTAAGACTATTGAGCACTAGATACAAGAAATCTCAGAAAATTACATCTCATGTATGGTGGAGTCCAAGTCTCTCTTACACCTCTACACAAAATCACAGCACAAGAAATGTTGTTGCAATACCATCACTGAATAATCAATGATATCTGAATCACAACTGCAAAAAAACTTCACACAGCAATGCAATGTCCCTAAAAATTGAATTTTTTTTTTATTAGGCTAGTTAAACACAACCTATTCTGGACATTATTTAATCCTATAGAATGTGTCATACTCTATCGTACTATTGAATTGTTGTATGTTGTTCTTACATCTTACTTCCTTACTCTAGTTATTATTATTACTCTCGTTTACTATTTGTGCTTATGATTTCGTCTTATTGATTACTATGTGATTCTTATGGTTATGATTTTCTGTGTATGTTAGATGCTTTGATTATGTACTTCATTATTATTTTACATGTGCTTACGTTGTATACAAGATTCTAGCTTATCTTTGTTTCTGGAACCGAAGTGGGTGGAGTGGCGGGACTAGTTCCCCATGTAAATGTATGAGAGGTAAAATTCTCTACTTGTCTAGAGGGCTTACTTAGTTCTATTGAACTAAGGAACTCTTAACTTGGTTATGTGCAGGTGTTCTTAGTGACGGTAAACTTGTTACGGAAAAATGAACGCTTGGTCACTAGTGTTCATACTTGCTACTAGTGACACCTATTGGTTGTTTATTATTGTTCTATATAGACTTGTAGTATTGACAAGATCATTAGAACACCTATCATTGCATGACACAAGCAGGTATTTTTAAAGGCATTTATTGTTCTTGGTGTACTTATTATCACATGTTCATACCCTAGTCTATTTATATTTACATGTTTATTTTATGATAAGTAACTAAATTAAAATTATATTTTATTCTTTGACAGGTTCTGCTATCGTTGGTTAAGACGAAACTTGGTCATATGCATATACAACTTACCCTGCCATGTTGCATATGCCATGGTCTTACACTTAGATCCTAAAGAGTTGATGCATAAGATCCTAAGGTAAGTGATATACATGTTAATGTTGATCTTGTATCCAAATTAGGGTGTCGAATATATATCATAGTTTATCCTATGCATATGATATCCTAGACCTTGTATTAAACCTTGGGTGGCGAATATATCATAGTTTTAAACTATGCGCAAGGGGTTTAAGATCATGTATACCATGGAGGCATTCAATAATGCAATGCATGAGAACTATAGGGAAGTGGGTTTGGGTTTTGATAAAGGCCAATAGGCCGGCGCCATTAATGTGCCTTGGAGTGTGTGGCAGCCTAGACTTAGGTATTGCCTCACGTTGGGCTTGGTCATTTCATAGCTCATTTCTTACCCTTGGCTCCTGTGCAGTATGGTGAATGCGAATTTTGTTTGGATGACAGGTATGGAAATCATTGTGGTTTTTACAACATTCATTGTTTGTTGGTAGTTTAATCCACAGATTCAGACTTCTCATTAACATTTATTGCTGTGTTTGCAGGTTACAGGGATGTCGAGGAGAGGAATGCTTCATAGCTTTGAAAAAAAACCATGACAAGGCCATTCCTTTATGGTAATCCTATTAAGAATTTTATACTTGTCCTCCCTTTGATTTCATGGTTGAAATTGAGTTTTATCTCATTGCTCATTAGTGTTTTCTTAAGCTCCGGGTTCAAAGGATGCATTTCGTTTGGGGTTTGACAGTGGGGTTTTCAATGGCTTTCGTACCTGAGTTAAAATGTAATGGAATGTAATTTAAAAGATGGTTTTAGCCATGAAAGAGGAACTTGGTGCCTTTAACAGGTTCTGTGTGTAATTTGTAAATTCGTGGTAGCACCATTGCTTGTAATGGTTCAATGGCCAGAGAAATGATTGCGTAACTTGGTTTTGGTTTTAAATTACTGTGTATATAAACTTGTGCTACGTTGATGTTTAGTATATTGCATTGTTCCATTCTATGTTTGTTGTTTATGTGTTTTATATGTCATTCACCTACGTTGGATTGTATTAGTTGCTTGGATGATTTAAGTAGTCATCTTTGATGGCTTTTGGGGCCATGCCATGTATGGAATCGACACCCACCATTGTGGCAGTGATAATGAAAAGTTTCAAACTTACAATTGGTGTTTTTAATGTATAAAATGAAATGTTAAGGTAGGGCATGGGTGTAAACCCTGGGTGGCAAATCGTTGTTGTAAGAGATTCATTGACAGAGCATAAAATAGTTTATTTAATTTATTTCGAAGTTTATTTATGGGTCGTGGCCAAGGATTTACACCTTAGGGATTTGTAAAGGTCTTACAACCACTCTGTAATGATTTTAAAATGGGTTTACAACCTATGCATAGTTGATACACCATGGCTTTATAAAATATTTAGGACCCTACAAGAGTTTCCCTAGGTCGTTTACGGTGTTGAGGGTTTATTATATGTAATGGTTGGGATTTGGGAATTCTGAGTGTCCACAAGATTTGATCCTGCAACCTCGTTGCACTTACATAATTATTAAATGATGCGTTTTTTATTTCTTATATGGTTGTTGCAAATTGATTACTGCGTAATAATGTTATGGTGTTTTTTAATGTAAAGTGCATCATATTTTATGTATGCGAATTGGAAAATGGTTGTCTACAAGATTCGTTCCTCCGACCTTGATGCAAATGCTTGGTTATCATATAATTTCTGTGTTGAAAATATTAATGTTGTTTTTATTTGGGCGTTGTAACTTATGGGTGCGATTCTTATTATGCATAATTATAATGTTTTAGATGGTATTACTGTTTATGATTTTGTAAAAGGTACTTAGTATAATTGTTTATAAATTATGGACCAGATAGGGTTTTGATTTACTTGATCTATTAATTAGTTTGAAGGTAATACTTAGTTAATGGAAAAGATTTGGTTTAAAGGCATGAGGTTTATTTGTACAGACCTTGAAAGGTCTTTGCTGATTCTTAACATAGATTTAGTATAGGATATTCATAATTTTTATTAAGTTGCAATTAATGGATTGGTAGCTTGAATTTATATTTATATTTTATAGCCGTTAATATATATATATATATATATATATATATATATATATATATATAGAGAGAGAGAGAGAGAGAGAGAGAGAGAGAGAGAGANTTTTAAATGAAGCTTTAGATCTGAACTAGTATTTAATTAAACATGGCTCTGGTGACAAACGAAATATGTCAGTAGAGTATGTAGGCCCAAGAACAACTATGTAATAGATTTGAAATAAAACCTAGTTTGTAGGAAGCACATTTTGAAAAAGTCAAGTATAATACAAAAGCAAAACTAAAGTGCAAAACCCTTGATAGATATTTATACATGAATTAAATTTACTAAAGTGAACTAGATGAATAAACCTTGGATAAATATAGCATAGGAAATAAATTACAGCCTAGGATTATAATTTAAAATGTAAACCCTAGAAGATTTACAACAAAAAACAAACAAATAGGGTTAGAATCTATCATGTAATGATTTGCCTAATTTCTCAAGAATTGTTTTCTAGAAAATGAAATAGGAAGTCTAGGATCTCATACCTGTAAATCTAAGCTCCTTTAATGGTTGAAACCTCCACACTCAAATAACCAGTATTAACAATTCATAGGAAGATCTGACCTCTATATTAGATAATCGAATCACTTGGGAACTACAACGTTCCACTCAACCATGACCCGGAACCATTCCTATTTTCAATTTGGACCCCCCCTGAGCTGGTTCGAACATGCAAGTAGCTTAGAGCACGTAAGGTGAGGCTGTCCTAGTTTTGTCTATCAGGTCTCTATTAATTCTCCTTATTTCTATTAGGGAAATGTTCTCCAAGAACTCTCTCTTGAGAAATTAGCAGACATCATAATGACTCCAAAAGATAGATCAGGTCCCCAAGCCTTTCCTTAGCTTGAGACCTTATAGACATACTTTTTAGTCAAGGGGGCAGTTAAATCAAGAATTTATTAAATTCTTCATTTAACTCTTTTCATTTAATTTAGTATTTTTAATATTTAATTTAGGAAATTCTAGCTAGTTCCTAATTTGACTTTTATAGGTATTATACTATTTCATTTTTATCTTAGTAATAATAGTAATAGATGGAAATTTTCCTTCTTTATCATATTATTAATATTTTTAATCTTTATACATACCATGTATAAAATACATAATAATATAAAATTTGTTAACATTTTTCTCGGGGCATCACATATTGTGATCCTTAGACTTACAAAACTTTCTTCATTAAGGTCATCAGGCAGATGGTTAGGTCTACATGACTAGGAAACTGTAAACACCCTTGCATGTTGGATTCCCTCCTATAACATGGTAGTTCTTGATGAGAATACATAAATTCAAAATTTCATTTAATCACTTATAAATAAGTCTCATGAGATCAATATTTTTCTTGAGTCGTTTTCACTCTGGATTCATTAATTCTTTTTAGTAACTCCCATCACTTACCAGAGCCCATACTCAATGCTACAAACATGGAGTTACAAACTTAGTGCTATTCCAGAGCTCTTCTCTCAACACTAATGATAGGATGTACTTGTATGATACACCTAGGGATACAATGGCCAAGGATCCGATGTTCTAGAGCTTATGCTCAACATCAACATGGAAGGCTCCAGGGATTATTTCCAACACTTCTAAATTATCTTTTCATTTGTTCTAGAGCTGCATTCTCAAAAAAAATATAATACTCATGTTCTCTAGAGCTTCTCGCTGAACACAATATCAACTACTCATATGCTCAAGAGCTCCTTGCTCAACACAAAACATCTCATCAATAATGTGCTTTAGGGTCCACACCCAACACAAACAAGCATATATATATCATCAAAAATTGTCTTACACCCAATCTATAAAACAAATCATAATGTTCATATGCAGTGGCATATTCAACCCAATATATCAAAATAAACATCAAGATCTGATCATAATCAATAGGATCATGCCTATAAGTATTAGGTCAAAAATTTAGGATATTACATCCCTCTGCATTTAGAACAACACCATCCCTAGTGTTCTAGGGACTCATAATGATGTCATAAAACAAGGCGGGTAAGCCTTTCTCATGGAGGCTTCATTCTCCCAAGTAGCCTCATTGGCTTAAAAGTGCTTCCATTGCACTTTCAACTAGACTATGGTGTGCTTCCTGAGATGCACCTCTCTCTTGTCCAATATATGAATAGGTTTAAGGGAAAAATCACCTTCAGGTTCCCCCTGTAATAAGGACCAATCAAGTACATGTTTAGTGTCATAAACATATTTATTTAATAATGATGCATGGAAAACATTATGGACTCTTGTGTGTGCTTATAATGCTAGTTTATGTGCCACTCATCCTCTCTTGGCCAGTATTTGAAAAGGTCCACAAAACCTTGGTGCTAACTTACTGCACCTTCCCAAGCTCAACAAGCTTCATTTTGCTTTTACTTTCAAGTAGACATGGTTTCCTATTTGATAATATTTTTATTTCCTTTTCTGATCTGTGTAACGTTTCTGGAAGTCTTCTGCTTCTTTAAGGTTTAGCTGGACCTTAGTAACCAATTGTTCCAAGTCCATTAATAAATTAGGCCCTAACATGAGCCTATCCACCGGGCTATCCCAAGTAACCGATGTTCTACACTTCCGTCCATAGAGTACCTCAAAGGGACTCATCTTCGTGGAAGGTTAGTAACCATTGCTATATGCAAACTATGCAAGATGTAGGTAGGCTTCCCATTTAGTGGGATTGTTTATGGCATACATCCTAAGCATGTCCTCAACAATCTGGTTTACTCTTTCTATCTGCTCGTCTATCTACGGGTTATAAGTAGTGCTAAAGTTCAATTGCGTTTCCAATATGAAAAATAAATATCTCCAAAAGTTTCCCATAAACTTAGCATCTCTATCCGAGATGATTGCCTTGGGTATCTTGTGCAATCTAAATATCTCCTTCAAGAAGATATTGGAAATGTTAACTCGCTTGTAGGTCGACTTCACAGGAATGAAGTGTGCTGCTTTTGACAATTTGTCAATAACTACAAATATAGAATCATTTTTCTTCTTACTTTTTGGTAGATTGATGATAAAATCCATACTAATGACCTCCCACTTCCATTCTGGAATGGGTAACGGCTGTAGCGATCCTGAAGGATGTTGATTCTAAGCTTTGACTAGATGACATTCCTGACACTTTGCGATAAACATCGCAATGTCGACCTTTAACTTAGGCCAGAAAAAATGTCTCTTGATGGAGGATATCATCTTTTGATATATAGAGTTCCCCGAGTAGAGTTCCCGATGAAATTTTGTGAGGATGATGGACCGAATGTCCCCTCCACCATAGCAGTCTTGATTCGTCTTCCTTGTACTCTTTTTGTTGTTGAAACAACCTATCCTCTTCGACTTTCTTGAGGATTTCTACATAGAAAGGGTCAACTCTGTTGGCCATTCTAATCCTCTCATGCAGATCTTCATTGGTTTGACTTAAATTCACCTCATATATCATATGAGTTCGTCGGATCAAAGCATCAACAAACGTTTTCTCTTTGCCCTTAATATGCTTTAGCTGAAAATGGTATTCGATAAGGAAATCCAACCATATGGCTTGCCTCACATTCAGATCTGGTTGATCAAATAAGTATTTCAGACTCATATTTTCTTTCTTCAGAAAGAACTTCCTTCCCATGAGGTAGTGCCTCCACATTTTCAAAGCATCGATGATGGCGGCTAACTAAAGAATTGTGTGTGGGGTAGTTTTGCTCATGCTCATTTAACTTTCACGATTCATAATAGATCGCATGATCATTCTACAAGATGACTCCTTTGAGTCCTTCCTTGCTTGCATATGTGAAAACAACAAAATCCCCATTGGGATCTGTAATTCGTAGTATCAGTGCGCTCATCAAAAGATGCTTAAGATTTTGAACAATTTACTCACTCTTGGCTGTTCATAAGAACTTATTTGCTTTATGTTGCAAAGCAGTCATTAGGAAAGTGATTCTCAAGAAGTTCTCAAAAATGACCTAATGTCGATGACACTAGTAGAGGTGGGCCAATCCTCCATGGCTCTAATATTTTTGAGGTCCACAGCTATCCCTGTCTCAGAGATAATGTCACCTAAGTACTGTATCTGTGGTTTCTAAAAATTACATTTAATAAACTTAGCGTAAAGATGGTGTTCTTGTAACACTCGTAGTACTATGCAAAGTTGTTCTTTGTGTTCCTCTTTATTCTTAGAATAAACTAGGATGTCGTCTATAAAGACCAAAACAAACTTACCCAGATATTTACTGAATATGTTGTTCATCATACACATAAATTTTGCAGGTGCATCAGTCAACCCAAATGGCATCACTACAAATGCGTAGTTCCCGTACCTTGTACTAAAGCGGTTTTGTGAATATCCTTATTGCAAATCCGTACCTGATGGTACCTAGATCACATGTCAATATTTGAAAATATTTTGGCTACTCCTACTTGATTTAACAAGTCATCGATCTTAGGGAGTGGGTAACAGTTCTTGATAGTCATTTTATACAACTGATAGTAATTGATGCACATCTGCATCGTACCATCCTTTTTCTCGAAGAACAAAATCAATGCTCCCCAAAGGGACACACTTGGTCGAATATACTCTTTTTCTACCAATTCCTGCAATTGTAGTTTGAGTTCCACCAACTCAGGTGTACTCATGCAGTAAGGGGATTTGGAAGCTGGAAATGATCTTGGTGTTAGTTCGATGGAAAATTCTAGGTCTCATTTCAGAGGTAATCCTAGGATTTCCTCAAGAAACACATCCTTGAATTCTTCAATAAAGGGAAATTCCTCTATGCATTCTTCGCTCTTAGACTCTGTGTCTCGGATGTGTACAACAAACAACTTGTAGCCTTTCCTAATGCATTTCTTTTCTTGTAAGGCATATATTTGCCTTATAGAAACTTTATTTGGTTCCCTTGGCTATCTGTACACACGATTGACTTGTGTAATCAATCGAGCATGACATGGTGATGTTCCAACCAGTCCATGCTGATAAGTATATCATACAATCCTAAGGGTAGGATATTCAGGTTTACCTTCGTATGAAAACCATTTAGGATTACTTGAGAATATTTAACTATTTTCGATACTTTCCATTTTGTACCGGTAACTAACTGAACCAACCAAGGTTTATCATGTTTTACTTTTCCTAGTTTGCAATCATTAATAGGTTTAGGTGAAACATAGATCCGGAAAGCATCGGGGTCAATAAGTATTGAAATAAAAGTGTTCAATATCTTACCTTCTATATCAACCATGGTAACTTGATGGTCTGCATGTTGGCCATCCAAAGATGTATAAATCTGCGGGGTTCCAGCTATGTCCTCTATGGTTGATTCTTCTTATAATTTTTGCAAGGCCCCATTGGTCTTGTTCTTACAATCATGGGCATAATTAGGCCTGTTACACTTCCAACATTTGATATATATCGGGGTAGCATTGGCTCCTCAAGCTGCTATTGGATTGTTAGGATTTGAAGCTGGTACATATGGTTTTGTACTTGATTTGTTGAAGTTCTTGTTCGTTGGAAATTTTTTTTTTGTTTCCTATATGGGGGTGGTTTAAACATTGGTTTGCGGGTATAAGAGAAGTTCCTAGAACTATCTTTGTTTATGTTCATGTTCTCTTGCCTTAGTTGTCCATGCTCATAGCAGAGCCTAGCTTTGTGTAATGTGGTGTCCAAGGTTTTAGGCATGTAGAACTCAATCCTTTCCCGAAATTTGGGAGGAAGACATCATAAAAACTACTAGGTTTTTACCTTTTTTTCCTTGATGTATGATGCATACTGTAACAGATCTAGAAATCTATTAATAAAAGCATCCATAGTCATGGATCCCATACGTAAGTTGTGAAACTCTTTTACTTTTATGTCAAAGAATCTTTTTGACATATATTTTTCTTGAAAGATTTTGCAGAAGTTACTCCAGGATATCTCCCTTAGGTCATATTTTTGGTGTTTTTCAGATCTCTCCACCATCTTGTTGCTTTTCCATTTAAGATATAGATGGCAAGTCGAGCCTTCATCTTGCTTGAGTAGCTATGAACTCGAAATGTTTCCTCATACCCAACATGAATTCTTTAGTTTTCTCTCTTATGTTTACTTCACCTTCATAGATTGGGGCTCTTATTTTTCTGAACTGCCCCTATAGGTTATCATCATTTCTTTGTCTCTTCCTACATGGAGAAAGAGAGTCATCACTGGAAGGGCTGTGATGATCTCCTTCCCAATATTTAGGGGTGCGTTACTCTTTTTATTCTTCTCTTGGGATGCTGACCCATTTATGGTAAGGTTCCCTTTTTACTTGTTTGTGGAATGAATGGGTTTCCCCCGCGGGATTCCTCCCATCATATTTCTCAGTAATGCTTCATTTATGGCTTGCCGTTCCTTTCTCTCATTCAGACTATCTTCTCTAAAACTGTGCAATTCTGCTTGAAGACTATGTATGGTCTTCAAAATATTAGAATTCAGTTCCACCACTAGTTCTGCTTCCTGGGTAGGGGTGGTCATCTTTCCTTTTTGGCTGTCATCTTCTTTAGCGTTCATGATCTGAACTGTTCTATAAAAATTTCCTGTAAATTGCAGATTTTAAATCACTGGAATTTTTTTTGTTAGTTAACCATATTTTAAAACATACTTTATTTTCTTTGCAACTAATGTTTGGTATGCCCATTGGTCTCTTAGTTTTGAAATTCGGCTTTGATACCACTTGTAATGTCCCTAAAAATTGAAAAAAATAAATTATTAGGCTAGTTAAACACAACCTATTCCAGACATTATTTAAACTTGCGGAATGTGTCGTACTCTATCGTATCGTTGAATTGTCGTATGTTGTTCTTACATCTTACTTCCTTACTTTAGTTATGATTATTACTCTCATTTACTATTTGTGCTTATGATGTCATCTTGTTGATTACTATGTGATTCTTATGGTTACACTTTTCTGTGTATGTTAGATGCTTTGATTATGTACTTCATTATTATTTTACATGTGTTTACATTGTATACCTAATTCTAACTTATCTTTGTTTTTGGAACCAAAGTGGGTGGAGTGGTGCGACTAGTTCTCCCATGTAATTGTATGAGAGGTAAAAGCCTCTACTTGTCTAGCGGGCTTACTTAGTTCTGTTGAACTAAGGCACTCTTAACTTGGTTACATGCAGGTGTTCTTAGCGACGATAAACTTGTTACGAAAAACTGAACGCTTAGTCACTAGTGTTCATACTTGCTGCTAGTGACACCTATTTGTTGTTTATTACTATTCTCTATAGACTTGTAGTATTGACAAGGTCATTACCACACCTATCATTGCATGACACAACTAGGTGTTTTTAAATGCATTTATTATTCTTGGGGTACTTATTATCAACTGTTCATACCCTAGTCTATTTATATTTACATGTTTATTTTGCAATAGGTAACTAACTTAAACTTCAATTTTATTCTTTTACAGGTTCTTCTATCATTGGTTAAGATGAAACTTGGTCATATGTATATATATCATACCATGGCATATTGCAAATTCCATGGTCTTAGGCTTAGAGCCTAAAGAGTTGATGCATAAGATCCTAAGGTTTAAAACCTAAGGTAAGAGATAGCCTAATGTTGACCTTGTATCCAAATTGGGG
The DNA here is from genome assembly GCA_001517045.1 of Pseudotsuga menziesii. Lineage (NCBI taxonomy): Eukaryota > Viridiplantae > Streptophyta > Pinopsida > Pinales > Pinaceae > Pseudotsuga > Pseudotsuga menziesii. Next base: position 54,467 of record LPNX010046977.1, read on the forward strand.
TGGCAAATATATGTCATATTTTATCCTATGCATATGATATACTAGTTCTTGTATTAAACCTTAGGTGGAAAATATATCATAGTTTTAAACTATGTGCAAGGGTTTTAATACCATGCATACCATGGAGGCATTCGATAATGCAACGCAAGAGAACTATAAGGAAGTGGGTTTGGCTTTTGATAAAGTCCAACAGGATGGTGCCATTAATGTTCCTTAGAGTGTGTGGTAGCCAAGACTTAGGGCTTGGCTCATGATGGGCTTAGTCATTTATCAACTCACTGCTTACCCTTGGATCCTACACAGTATGGTGAATGCAACTTTCGATTGGATGACAGGTATGGAAATCGTTGTGGTTTTTACAACATTCATTGTTTGTTGGTAGTTTAATCCACAAATACATACTTCTCATTAACATGTCTTGCTGTGGTTGTAGGTTACAGGGATGCTGAGGAGAGGCATGGTTTGTATCTTTACAAACAAGTAGGGATAAGGCCATTCCTTTACGGTAATCTTGTTAACAAGTTTATATCTATCCTCACTTGGCTTCCATGGTTGAAACTGAGTTTTATCCTGTCGCTGGTTGGGGTTTTCTTGAGCTATGGGCTCATAGGATGCGTTTCATTTGGGGTTTGACAGTGGGGTTTTCGATGGCTTTTGGGCCTGCGTAAAAATGTAATGGAATGTAATCTAAATGATGATTTTATCCGTGAAAGAGGAACTTGGTACCTTTGAAAGGTTCTATGTGTAATTTGTAAATTTGTGGTTTTGTTTTAAGTTATGTAAACAATGGAAACACCATTGCTTGCAACAATGCAATGGCTAGAGGAATGATTGCATAACTTGGTTTTGGTTTCACATTACTGTGTACATAAACTTGTGTTGCATTGATGTTTGTTATATTGCATCATTTCATTCTACGGTAATTGTTTATGTTTTTTATATGGAATTCTCCTACGTTGGATTGTATTAGTTTCTTAGATGATTTAACTAGTAATATTTGATGGATTTTGGGGCCAATCCATCTATGGAGTTGGCACCCACCATTATGGCTACAATAATGAAAAGTTTCATACTTACAGTTCATGTTTTTAATGTGTAAAATGAAAAGTTAGGGTAGGCTGTGGGTGTAAACCCTGGGTGGAAAATCGTTTTTGTAAGAGATTCATTCACATATCATAAAATAGTTTATTTAATTTATTGTGAAGTTTAGTTATGGGCCGTGGCCATGGATTTACAATGTAGGGATTTGTAAAGGTCTTACGACCACTATGTCATGATTTTAAAATGGGTTTACAACCTGTGTGTATTTGATACACTGTGGCTTTATAGAATATTTAGGACCCTACAAGAGTTGACCCTGGGTATTTTACAGTGTTAAGAGTTTATTATTTGCAATGGTTGTGATTTGGGCATTCTGAGTGTCCATGGGATTTGATCCTGTGACCTTGTTGCACTTACATAATTCTTAAATGATGCATTGGTTATTTGTTATATGGTTGCTTTAAATTGATTACTGCATAATAATGTTACGGTGGTTTTTCATGCAAAGGGCATCGTATTTTATGTATGAAAATATTGGTTATCATATAATTTATGTGTATGAAATATTAATGTGGTTTTTATTTGGGCCTTGCAACTTATGGGTGTGATTCTTATTATGCATAATTATAATGTTTTAGATGGATTGAATTTGTATATTTATGCCAAGGTTTATAACGTTGGCAATGGTATTATTGTTTATGATTTTGTAAAAAGTACTTAGTATAATTGTTTATAAATTATGGACCATATAGGGTTTTGATTCACTTTGTTTGTTAATTAGGTTTAAGGTAATACTTAATTAATAGAAAATATTTGGTTTAAAGGAAGGAGGTTTTTTTGTAGAGACCTTGAAAGGTCTTCGCTGATTCTTAACATAGATTTAGTATGGGATATTCATAATTTGTATTAAGTTGGAATTAATGGGTTGGTAGCTTGGATTTATATTTATATTTTATAGCTGTCAAAATATATATTTACCAACAGTATACTGGTTAGTTTATTGTTTATTATAATTAGATAATGCTAATATAGGTTTTAAATGAGGATTTAGATCTGAACTAGTATTTAATTAAACATGGCTCTGTTGGCAAATGAAATCTGTTAGTAGAGTATGTAGGACGAAGAAAAACTATGCAATAGATTTGAAATAAAACCTAGTTTGTAGAAAGCACATTTTGAAATAGTAAAGTATAATACAGAAGTAAAACTAAACTTCAAAACCCTTGATGGATATTTATACATGAATTAAATTTACAGAAGTGAACTAGATGAACAAACCATGGATAAATATAACATAGGAAATAAATTAAAGCCAAGGGTTATAATTTAAAATATAAACCCTAGAATATTTACAATAGAAAACAAACACATAGGGTTAGAATCCATCATGTAATCATTTGTCTAATTTATCTAGCATTTATTCTAGAAAATGAAGTAGGCAGTCTAGGATCTCATACCTGTAAATTTAAGCTCCCTTAAGTTCTTCAGTACTTGATGAGAATATAGAAATTGGAAATTTCATTTAATCACTTATAAGTAAGTCTGATGAGATCAATATTTTTATCGAGTTTTTTTAAATTGGGAATCATATATTATTTTTAGTAACTCCTAGTGCTTTCCAGAGCCCATACTCAATGCTACAAACATGGAGTTACAAACTTAGTGTTATTCCAAAGCTCTTTGCTCAACACTAATTCTAGGATGTACTTGTACGATACACCTAGGGATACAATAGCCAAGGATCTAATGTTTGAGAGATTATTCTCAACATCAACATGGAAGGCTCCAGGGATTATGCCCAACATTTCCAACTTATCTTTTCATGTGTTCTAGAGCTACATGCTCAACACAACTATAATACTCATGTGCTCCAGAGCTGCATGCTCAAAACAACTATAATACTCATGTGCTCTAGAGCATCTCGCTCAACACAATATCAACTACTCATGTGCTCGATAGCTCCTCGCTCAACAAAAAACATCTCATCAATCATGTGATTTAGGGTCCACGCCCAACATAAACAAGCATATATATATCATCAACAATTGGCTTATTCCCAATCTATAAAACAAATCACCATGTTCATATGCAGTGGGGTCTTCGACCCAATATATCAAAATAAACATCAAGATAACATCACAATCAATAGGCTCATGCCTATAAGTGTTTGGTCCAAAATTCAGGATATTACAAACAATTTAACTCAAAATTGGATATAGATATAACCTCATCATTTTGAAAATGAAATTGATACTATTCATTCCTACATAAAAAAAATTGAAGTTTTGAGAATATATATAGGTGCAAAATCTATGTTCAGTGTAGTATGAGCATCAACAAAAATTATCGCAAGAGCATGCTCTTCATGACAATTCTTTACACAATTTTATACCAATCACACACTAGGGTTTATGGAGGTCATGGTGGTAAAACATACATCTCTCCATGAGCCATGTTTCATTATCCACAACCATAGGGACCAAACTGTAGAAACTTCAATAGTACAAGCATTCATATAATTGAGCAACAAACTTCACAGGCAAGTCGGGTTCACCATTTTTAGCACATATCCAGTATGTGTCTATCCCGTAGTATGTGAATAATACACAACCATGGTCTCTTCAATTCATTGTGGATGTAAGGAGGGAGTCGAAAATACCCTCAAATATAGATCACAATCAAGGTATAACTCATAAAACGAATGTGGAGCAAACCTCAACACCACGTAGCTGTAGAATGAGAGCACACTAGAGATATAGGGGTTTGGCGTAAGGACCAAAATGGACGTTAGGAAGAACGTTTCATTATGATCCAAAAGTTGAGGGGGTAATGGGAAATGGAGTTGTATCTCTACCAAGGACTTATGAGAGGAGAATGTGCATGGAAAAAAAATGGTCCTCAATAATGTGGAGGGGGTCTAAATCCAACTAGGCCATAAAAGAAGATTGCAAAAAATGATGGCAAGAAGATCGACAATGGGAAAGCAAGCAAAAAATGGAAGAACTCATAACAACATGAGTTCTAGAAGATAACTTGGATCTGATACCACTATCAAGTTGATAACTCCTGAATTTATTTATGATCTTGCCAAGTAATTTATCTATACAAATAATAAGGATGTTGGGATTCACCTTAGATCATGCCTATTTACCTCCTATAATATTGTTTGTATTCTTTATTAATTTTATTTATATTGTTTACAAGATACGTGGAACCACAATCCTAAGGATGAGGTTTCCAACATTAAGTAATCGTGTTTAATTTTTCTTGATATTTGTAAGAGGTTCATGAATCTTATCAATGTCTAATATTTAAGGAAATATTTTAGAAATTTTATGTAAGAGTTGATATTAAGTTATTATTGTAATTGATATATGAATTAAGATATCCACGAGTTTTACAATCCATTAGGATTCAATGAGCTATTTAAGCTTCTTTATATCCATTTTATTTGTATTTTTATGCATTGTAATGATCAGTAAGTTTTAATGACAAACTTGCGATTCCATATTATTTTAGTAAACTTATGTATGAAATAAATTAGTGCTATTATTTTATCTAATATATGAATTGAGATGTGTGACATCCTGAATTTTGACCTAATACTTATGGTCATAAGACCCATTGATTATGATGTTACTTTGATGTTTAGTTGGTATATTGGGTCTAAGACCCCACTACATATGAACATGATGATTTGTTTGATATATTGGGTGTAATCCAATTACATATGTTTTATGTATGATTCCAGTGTTTGGCATGGATCCTGAAGCACATAATTGATGAGATGTTTTGTGTTGAGCGAGGAGCTCTGGAGCACATGGTTATTTGATTTTTGTGTTCAGTGAGCAGCTCAGGATCACATCAGTGTTTATATTTTTTTTGAGCGAGAAGTTCTCGAACACATGAGTTATGAAAACCTTTGTGTTGAGCATGAAGCTCTGAAGCATGTGAAAAGATAAAATTGGAAGTGTTGGGCATAATCCCTGGAGCCTTCAAAGTTTATGTTGAGAATAAGCTCTTGAACATCAGATCATTGGCCATTGTATCCCTAAGTGTATCCTACAAGTACATCCTAGCATTAGTGTTGAGCGAGGAGCTCGAAAATTGCACTAATTTTGTAACTCCTTGTTTTTAGCATTGATTATGGGCTCTCGATAAGTGCTAGGAGTTACCAAAAATAATTAATTATGTTGAGTGCAAATGACTCAAATAAACATTGATATTATGTGACTTATTTTTAAGTGATTAATTGAAATTTCAAATTTCTGTATCTCATCAAGTACTGAAGAACTACGTCCATGTTATACAAGGGAATCCAACATGCAAGGAGGTTTAGATTTGCCTAGCCTAGCTGACCTAACCCTTAACTGAAGGACTTATTAAAGAAAGAGTCATATGTTTTGGTATCATGTTATATGATACCTAAGGAAAAAATGTTAACAAATGATATATNGAGTCCAAATAGGAACTAGTTAAAAGTTCCTAAGTTAAATATTAAAAGTACCTACATTAAATAAAAATGGTTAAATAAAGAAATCAAATGATTCTTGATTTAACTGCCCCTTTGACTGAAAAGTATGCCTATAAAAACACAAGCCAAATAGAGGCTTGGGGATATTCTATCTTTTGGTTATTTCCATAATTCTACATGATTATTCTCAACAGAGTTCTTAGAGAACATTTTTTTCTAAGAATAAAAAGGAGAATTGATTGAGAACCAGATATCCCAGTTAGGGAATCCTACCTTAGGAGCTCTAAGATACTTGCATGTTGGAACCAACTCAGGGGGATCCGGATTGAAACCAGGAATGGTTTTGAGTCATGGTTAGATGGAACGTGGTAGTTCCCAAGTGATTCGGTTATCTAAACAGAAGTTATATCTTCCTATCGATTTGTTAATGCTGGGTATTTGAGTGTGCAGGTTTTCATCCATTAAAACAGCTTCATCTTGCAGGTATGAGGTTCTTGACTTTTCCCTCGCAAATGGTACTAGTTTTACTATATGAAGTAGAATGAATTATGAATGATTATTTAGTAAGAGTGTGCTATAATCTAGGTTATATTTTGTGCATTTCTACTTTCTAGACCTGCAGGTTAAACTCATTGTGTACTAACAAATATAAATCTTTTACGAAAGATTAGGGTTATCTATAGGAGGGTTTTGTTTCTTAAACTCATTGTTTATTAAGAGATGTATTTCTTTATTAAAATTTACGTTATCTTTTATTTCTTTTAAAATAGGTTATCTTAATATATATTTTATCCATGATGAGATAAGCACCATTAGTTCTATCTATAGGATGTTTTGTTTTCTAGTTCATTTCGGCAATTTAATTTATGTTTATTAATTAAGGGTTTTTGTTTTCTAGTTCACTCTGAAATTTATTTTCCTCTCTATAAATTAAATTCTAAAACCTAGAACTAATTTAAAAAGAGAGCCTATATATATTATTTCTACTAGCATATTTCATATTGCCAGCAGGCCTATATTTAATATAAACAAACCAACTACTGTCTATAGTATTAGTGTAATCTCTGAACATAATATTATAACATAAATATAAATGACTAAGAAATTAAATTAGAATATTATAAAACATAACTTAAAATGAATCATTCCATTTTTATTATAAAACCACAATATCAAATATCAAGCTAAAGCTATCAAGACCTCTAAGGTCTGAAGGCACGAGTGCCTCATTCATTATAACCACACTATATGCTAAATAACATAAACATAAAATACAAATATCCATATCATATCTCACAAGTGATTCCATATAATAAAATCAACCCTAACGTAATCACAAAACTCATTAACATATATCGCATCAATCAAGAGGTCACATGATAGAATCATGTTGGAATTCATGCCAAACCAAATTTATCCACACACATATCTTTTAAAACTATTGTATCCTGGATCGAATCCTGCGAAGATCACGATTTAAAAACCCCAAAATACATTTAAAAGCATGTCCAACATCGAATCCTGTAGGATTCCTTAGCATTGTTTTAACGTTGTAATAATTCATAAATATTTTACACAGCCTACATTATCAAAATCGAATTCCGTAAGAGTTAACCACAAATCAAAACCATTTCCTTGTCAACATTTCCATAAACCAAATATACATGGCTGTTATACAAAACTGTAAACCCTTAACATAAATCATTTAAAACCTTGTCTACGCTAAGCATAAGCCACGACATTCATTTCATAGGGTAAAACCCACAGTCACGTCCATTTCCAAATAAATACACAAGTAAGAAATAAACTCTACGAATAACCATAAATCAAAATCCCATTCATATCTTACACAATCCCTACTCTAAATGGCAAGAGTGCCATTTCTAACAATGGCAAGATGCTAAAGCCAAAACACTTCTGCTAAAATATCCAAATAAGAACCTAATTACAAATTGAAGTTTACATAGAGTCAACCAATGCTAAGAATTGTAATCATGATTTATACACAGTAGCGAATGCATTATTATTTAACCACCATAAAATATATAACCAATACATAGTCGTAATTCCAAGCCATTTCACAATTGCAAGCAATGGTGCTGTCACCATTTATCAAAACCCGACATTATTAACAAAACACATAGTTTGTAATATTCACCATGGGAAACACCATTAACAGTTTATTCATTTACGGAGTTGAATCCCAATAGTCTCATCCCAAAGGTGCCAAACCCAACAAAAACCTCAAATTATAAAGGCAACTTTAGATTCTTTGCTTCATTTTATAAATAGGCCCATATCCATTCGCAACCCTTAACCCAAACCATTCATACACTCAAATGATGAGATTCAAACACCCACACACAGAGGAGCAAGTTTTAAACTTGTTTGTAAGAGGGATTACACATGAAGGGTAATGCGACATACTCCTGGAAGACCCACGACATATAGTGAAGGCCCTGCCACCTGCAAACAAAAAAAAACAAAGGATGAGGAGTATCCCAAACCTCCGAACCAAAAATAAAAATAAAATATCGTTGTAAAACTAGAACGAAGGACATGCCTTCCAACACAGCTGAACACCAGACCTCATGCCATGAAACAGACCAGAGATGAATAGAGCTCATGCAATGAAATTACAAATGACTCATGCCTCCATGAAAATCCAAGCTTAGGGCTTGAGACCCCCAACTCCCAAGGTGTATTAACTCCAATGCCCTGTCCACCACTATGTTGATTTACAACACCAAGACTATAGTTCATACAAATACAAAACACATTGTGACATTCAATTACCATGAAATTTATAAACCCCAACATTGGTATCATGGACTTAGATTGAATCCATAATTCATGGCATATGTAATATTCCATGAATGGATTATAAAATACCTTCAACATTATATACAATAACCTTAATCAACTGTTGATGTAATTGTAACTTCAGAATGTATTCACTTGTATTTCTTATGTATTGTAACCCGATGTTTATTCCAGGATGTATTTGTAATGTACTTGAGTCATGCCATGCCCCTATGTTCCTATTAGGAAGTTTCTATAAGGTAAACAAGTCATGTCAAGTCAGGGTGGTTAACTCTCCTATTGTGTAAGGGTTAAAGTACCCACAGTTCCGGGGCACTAGGGTTATTACACTCACCTAGTGAAGTCGGCCCTAGTTGGGTTTAGTCAAGTCAAGAATTAGTATAAATAGAGAGCTAGCCTCTCTATTTAACACACACTCATTCACACTCAGTTGTAGTGCATAGATGAGGAAAAGAAAGGCACTGGGGCAATGAAGAAAGAGGTTACTTTTGTCGAGAGATCATCTTATTGTTTTTGGGTTTCACTTTTAGTGTTGATTCTATCTCTAAGGAAGTTGCAGGGTTTTCTCCATTTATGGTTTCCACAAGGAAAAGTACTGTGTTCATTGTCTCTTGTGTTTGATTGTTTTGCTTGTTGTTATCTCAGTTAAAGATCCTAATGAAATGCTAGCTTAATGTTTGAAATCTAACATGGAATCAGAGCTAACCTGAGAAGAAGACACTGTGCAGTTATGGGAACTAGGGATTCCTATTTTGTGGATCTCTTTTATAAAACCCCGGTTTTGACCCCATTTGCATTAAAAGGTACATGATGTATATATTGTAATAAATCATGGTGTGGAGCTAAAGCCAAAATCCCCACCATTGATTTGGCTATGTTATGTTTCGGAAATAGGGATTGTTTCCAATGGTATATCGTGATATCTGACACATTATAGTTTTGGCATCATGTAAATATGAACATCAATTAAAATAAACCTATAGCCAGCTATGGCGATGTGACATTAAATGAAAATGGAATGATTCCTAAGGTTAAGGGGGGGTTGTCTAACACATGGGGGACATTTGGAGTTTTCCATTTGTCTACCACCTTAGTTATTCTGTTGTTAGTGGGGGTAGCTATTGGCTGGCAGGAAACCACTACGGTCACACCTGCACTCTCTCCACGACGTGATGGCCAATCGTTTGGTCCACTCTCTAGACCGTCGACTATTCGTTTTCCACATGCATGGTAGAGTTAAAAGGGTTTACAAATCATTATTGGGGGTTTTGAATTCTTCTTCTCAGACACCGATTTTCAGTCTGTGATTATGTTCTTCCTTCCATTCACATAGAGGATCGATTTTTCCCATTGCGAACTATGTATTGTCTCGTACTTCCTTTGGAGATTGGGGGTTGTGTTTTCCTCCTGTTCACGGAGGGGAGTCAGTTCTTCACTCCACCATTGTTGGCTATGAAAGCGTGCCATGGCTTCATTGTTGATGAAGGATCTTGGTTTCCCATCGTTGCTGACTATGGTCTGTTTAGGTTTTTTCCTCATTAGTTTGTTCTTCCTCCCAAAGTGATTCGTCCCGTTCACTCTCCTCATGATTTCCCCATCATTTTGTTGAATCCTCATGCACAGGCTTGAAACGAGATGGTTTCCCTCACACAGGAGTTAGGGACTGTGATCTCATGCGGCGAGCTGGAAGGTGGCCTAGGAGGCACGACTTTGCTGTGTGTATGCTTTCCCTATTAATGGTGGGAATCAGTCTTCTCCCCATCTACGGTGTGTAAGTTCATGCTTGTTCTCCTTAACAATTGTGGTCTGCATTTATGTTTTTCCTTTTTCCAAGATTGAGAATCAGACTTCTCCCCTGTTTTGGCACTGTGTAATGTTGCCATCGTTCTCATTGTGAGTTTGGGGTTGTTGTCTTCCCCTGATTTTGGGTTGCTTCTTGGTTCCTAAGGTTGCAAACATATTTTGGGATTATTGTTGAGTTTTTTTGGCCATGTTAGGGCCAAGAACAACTCTAAAGTGTTGTTTGACCTGAACTGTGTTTCACCTTTTTGTTTGGGGTTGTCACCCTGTTATCTTTACCTTTTTCAGAGAGCTTTGAACTGTTTGTTTTACTGCGGCATGTAGTGGTTGGTCTTTGGACTGTTGAGAGTAGGATTATAGGCTGGGTATGCTTGATAAAAATGGTGTTTGGAGCCACTTAAATAGAGTTAGACTGCTAGATTTCTTCTCCACAACCCTTGAAGAGTATTGGAAAGAGAAGTCAGGGCTTGAGGGACTAGGAAGCAGAGAAAGGACTGATTCCTGGTGTTGGGTGTGTGGATGTCTTAAAAGTCAAGTTAAATTTGGTGTAGGCATCCTTAGCTCTCCATTGAGTCCACCAGCTTAGCATTTAGCCTTTCTTAGCTCCTTGACAGCCTGATAAACCCTAGTGTGTGGGCTTGGCTGATTTGTGTACCTTGGATATTTGTAAGCTTGCTTTGACCCTTATTCCTTGAGGAATCATGCCCAACACAGGGGTGGCAGTGTTGTTGAGAGATTGATGAGCATGCTGGCCTATGGTTGGGTGGAACGTTCCCATGACGTAGCTAGTTGCGGGACGAGTCCTGTTTAAGATAAGTATTCTTGACTATTTCGTCTCTACATTTATATTACTGATTAATGAATATAATGAACATGTGGCATGCTTGATTGAATGTATGTTTGCTTTCGCTATGTATATGAAGGATTATGCATCTTAGTATGTTTTATGTTTTAAGAATTTTATCCCAGCATTTTATGTATGTTCATGTTCATGGGGCTAGTTGCCCGGAGGTTTATGTTTGGTGTTTAGTAGCGTCCTTTTCGCAGGTCAGAGGGTCGGGGACATTACAGTATGGTATCAGAGCACTAGCTGCAGCATGGGCCTGAATGGGCCATGAAATATCAGATAGCAAAACAAGGCCATCTTCTGCCTAGCAAAGATCAAAGAACTTCCACACAAAAAAAAACTACCTTAGTGCTGGAACCATTGGCCCATTGGGAGACTAAGCGTGAAGCTCTTTTGATGTAGCGGGTCACCTAGTCTGAAGGTCACCCAACGAGGGAGAAACAACCTTGGTTTTTGAAAATTTTCTAAGTGTTTGGCCGTCGGCACATTGGAAAACTTAGATAGATGGATCTCCGATGCAGAACCCGATAGGAAAATTAGTTGGATGAATCGGCGACAATTAGTTGATCGTGTCACAGATGCTTAGCTGATTGAACACTGCCATTCCATACAGCTAGAGGACTATCCTTTTAGCAGATAGAGCCTCCGACCATCGATGCCATGGAGGGAAGATGTTCCGGCAGCTGACGCAGTGGGAAATTTTTGAAAATATTCTCTAAGTAACAAAATCATCGGCCTTCAGAAGATGTTAGCGGTTCATGCGCCCACCTTTGTGGAAGCCTACATCACTAGTCTTCTGATGAGGAAAAGTTATGACTATCGATGCCGGTGTGCTTCAGTTCACCGATTGAAAAATAATAGTTGTTTTGATCACTAATGGACAAGAAATGGTCTAGTCGATGAAGTGGTGGATGTAAAGAGAAAGATTTTTGAAATTTTTTTCTAAGTCTTACCATTGGTGATTGGGGGAAGATAGTTGTTTCCATCAGCGATGGTTAAATGAGGGAACTTCCCATGAACTACATCGAAATCATTTAGCTGATTGTTCACCCGTCATTGCGGAAACCTAAGACACTACCCACCCAATGGACAGTTCATCCAAGAATCGATGCGGTGGAAGACGGAGGAGGAAATTTTTGAAATTTTTCTAAGTGTTGACCTCATCGACCATTGGGAAATCTTAGTTGTCCGAGTCCCTGATGGACATCGAAAGGAATTAGTGGTTCAAGTGCCACCATTGAGGAATCCTAGTGCACTAATGCTTCGACAGATACAGGTTCCACTTAACGATGCCATGATGGTTGTGTCACCGATCGAAGGAGAATAGTCATTGTCATCACCGATGCGGTGGAAGACAAGGCAGGAAGAAAATTCAAAATTTTCTCCAAGGCATGAGATCATCGGCCATTGGGAAATGATAGTGGATTGGATCACCGATTAAAGAAGGTTCAATGACGGTGAACCATAGTTGTGGCTGCTTAGTCAACTATACCGTCGATGCATTAGTCTTCCACTCGTCGATGCCGAGGTGTTAGTGAATTATGGTTTCTGATAACTATGGTGGTGTTTAGTGCTTGGGAGTGCTGACACTGCAGAAGTATGGGGGCTTAATCCTTTGATACCAACCCATCCAATGAAACAATGGATCTGATCGCTGATCGAAAACAATTAAAGTCACCACTCGAAAGAGTTAATGCCTTTGGAACCACCATTGTCGATGTCGAAGGGACTAACCATCTGCTGCGTAGGGCACTTGGCCGCCGACACAATGGTTAGCATATGCTATCGCCGATGAAATTCAGAACAATAGATGACTAAGAACCTGATATGGCAGATTAAATTAAACAAACAGGTCGTTGATAAGACTCAGGATAATAGACCACTGCAGGCCCGATAAGGTGGAAGGAAATAGACAAGCGACTCACCGATGCAGATCGGAAGCCCAGTCGGCTCGCCCATGGAAACTGTAGAAAGATCACTTTCTGCCATTGCGGTTGCTCAAGGGACTGTGCACCCGATGAACAGTTAGTTTTCTCACTGATGCAGATCAGAAGTTTAGTTGTTTTGCATGTTGAAACACTGGAAAGAAATAAGCAAACAGACCACCGACAAGTTAGACGCTCTGATTGCCGAAACATTGAAAAATTAGTTGGGATGAGACCTGATTTTGACAAAGGATAATTTTGGGTTTTTCCAGTCAAATTTCCAGTGAATCTCAGCTGGTGTTCAGTGAAGAATTTCTCATTGGATTTTCAGCAGTTTCATGACTGAAAAAGAAAAAAACCCTAGGTGACTGAAGTTAGTATTCCTAAGCAAAAATCAGTGGTGTGCCTTGCCATCATTTTTGAAATTATGTGGTTTTCACACCTAAGGTCAGAATGAATCATGTGGATAGGCATTGGAAAGCTTATCCAGCAAGAAACAAGGGAGAGTCACCAGAATTTGAGTGTGGAGCAGTAAAGTGCTAGTGATTTCTTGAAAGAGAAATGTGCTGATGTCAAAATGGACAAATCTGGGAATTGCATGCCTAGAGGTAGCAAGACCATGAAGTCAAACCAACTGTTGTGTGGAAAAGGAGTTCCATGCAGGGATGAGGGACTTGAAAATGGAAATTTTTTTAAACCTTGTCATGCTAATTATAATTACATTTATAAGTTTCATACATGAAATGTATGAAGATATGCCTTGCATGCATAGGATATTACATGTTGGTAAGATTAGTAAGAATTATACATGTGTAATGAACTACTAATGGTAGTTATTGCATTGATGTTGGAATTAGTGGAAAAACCAACAACAACATGGACATGGATTAATATGTTGCTGATGCTAACGAACGTTATTAGCAACCCTATGGAGAAAGGGATAAGGCAACAAGTCTAGAATCAAAAGTTGGTGAGCAAATTCTGCAAACTCTTGGAAAGGACCAACCAAACTGGTAATGTCAAGGGTGTAAGTAGGACCCATGAAGGTAAGAGTTTAATTATGACAACTACATGGAGTGGTAAGAGCAAGAGGTCTCATACCATGTGGGTATTTTAATTTTATATTGCATTCGTATAGAAATGTGTCATTCCTGTATCATGTGTTGTTATGAGCCTTAGTAGCCCAAAGAAAGTAAGTACTGATGGTCTTGATTATAGCAATGCATCCTATATGAAGTAGTCATGGTTAGGACATGCATGGTATGATTGAATGCATCGTATTCCGGAATCAATGCAAGGTAGCATAGAGTGGATATGCATTAAAAGCTTTCATAAATCTTGTGGTCATGAATTGAACAGATGCATATGAAAAGTATGGGTAGATCTTTTGATGCAATGCATGAATGCATAGAGATAGTGTATGTGTCATTATGAATAACTAATGGCTGAAATGATGAATTGATGACAATTTTGGAACCATTTCAAGGGCTGATGTGAATGCAGGATAGTAAGTGCATGAAGAGGGTAGTCATGGTCAATTGCCTGCCGAAAATGCTCTATGGAAGAGAAAAGTGGTATAATGATACGCTTATGAAGTAACGAGTATCTAAGAAATTCATTTAAATTGCATAAATGATGCAACTATACCTTGCAAATGTTAGTTTGACAATTATTGAGTGAAGTAAATGGGTTTTGGTAATATTGATGTGATTAATAGCTAGAAGTATTCAAATTTTATAAATTGTGAAAATGCTTCAGTGCTTGTTGGAGCAATGAAAAAGTTATATGCATCAAGACTTACTAAGTGTTTGGCTGACTGAGGTTCAGGTTTCAGGTAGATTGTTGGGGCATGGAAAAGTGGGTAAGACCATGACAAAGGACAAAATATACCATGTGAAAGAGCCAAACCTCATGAGAAGAGTCTCATGGCTATGAAACTAGTTTGTATGTGTAATGAGTTGTAAATTTGAATTTGTGAATTTCGAATTTAAGAAATTCCTGACAACTAATAATCACTATTGGATTGCATAAGATTGTGTCAGGAGGACGCATTGCAAGTGGGTATTCATGTTATGCTAGTAAGCATAAAATTATAATGGGCATAGTGGTGTTGCTTAAAAGAGACTCACAATTGAGGATCACCTCATGGCCAAGTAAACCAATTTCTGTAGTAGACATAATTGCAAGTTCTTATTGAATTTAATTCCTAATGTCATTGCTTGGTTATGGAACAATCAATTTGGATTGTATTATCAGATAATGATTGACTGTTTGGCTATTTGATGAATGTTCCAGGGGTACACACTTGAGGAAGACCATGTGTGATGGCCTGCAAGAGCCAAACTTCATGGGAAGGTTTTCCCTTATCTTGGAAATGGGTTTCGGGTGAAACTCCATTGGAAATTTTGGAAATGTTTCATATGCACTACATGTTTGGTAAGCCACATGAGTGAGATGGTATAGATTATGTCAGTAAGACATGTATGGATATGAAATGTAAAATAAAATTGGGATGGAAAAATGAGGGACTATAAACTCAGAGAAGGGAGCCCCCATTCCTCCTCAATGAAGGAACACTGCCTCGAAAAATGGATAAGTGTTCTATAACCCTAGATAAGAATATGCATGTCAAATTGTTGAATTCAATATGCAGAACATGTTTTGATTTTATTTCCATTGTGGTAGATTGCTTGAGTATGAATAGGGCATACATGGCACACACCAGAAAAGGGTGCACACTTTTCCGATGTCAAATAATGGAAGGTTTTTTCAATATTGATTAAACCCTAGGGAGTGCACGCCCTCTTGGTGTCTCACTACTTGATAGTGAATGATATGAAATGTGATTATATTTTTAGAACAATAACGCTGATGGATATTCTTATATTGCTTGTGTTGTCAGGATAAACAAATGTAGTTTGGTGTTGTACACTAAATGGACAATGGATTGAGCTCATTCTGCCTTCTACAGAGAAGGAGACATTCCTGAGGGACTGTCAACTCAGAGAAGGGAGTGGTCTCTCTAAAGAGCATAAATAAGGATAAATTCCTGAGGGATTGTTAACTCATAGAAGGGAGTGGTCTCTCCAAAGAGCACAGATAAGGAGAAATTCTTGAGGGACTGTCAACTCATAGAAGGGAGTGGTCTCTTGTGTGATATGGGGTAGTGGAATTAGAGCTCACTACCAGAAATGAGACCTAGAAATAATCATTTATTGTTGATATAAGTGCATGTGTTATTGTTGATGGCATGATAAACCCAACGGTATTGGCTTGGATGATGATTGGTTGTTGATATAAATGAATTATTGATATAAGTGCAAGTGATTTGTTGACAATTTGATAAACCCAACTAAAGGTTGGCTTGACTATGCCTGATATATGTATAAAAGGATGTTGTGAAGCAGCCTGCATGCCGGTCTAACATCCAAGTCCATAGATGATCCCAAGTCTTGCAAAGCGAAGTAGGATCCTGTGGACCAATGAGGAAACGCACAATACAGATAAGTATTGGATTATTTTGCAATTCTTTCTTATGAATATGCATGTGTATATGATTTGGTTATGATGTTTTAAGCTCTTGTTTAAGAGATAAAAACTGATGAGAATAAACTAAACATGTGAATTCATTCAATGTTTGAATATAGGTATCGCTGGAAGCAAGGACTATGAGAGCATCCTAGGGGTGCATGTGGACATGTGACTATCCTGAAGAGCTCAGAATGAGCAGTAATGAAAAAGGTGCTAGTGAGACTGTGAAGTTCCTAGCAGCCTGTTGGCCGAGAAATATGACCTATAGGGTATTATGGCCAACTATTGAAAAACATCCCACACACTCAACTTACCACAATCTTGTATGTGTTTGCTATAACTGTTTTTCACAGGTTAAAGGCCCCGCTGCCTGTAAAATATGCTCTCAATGTAGAGAGTCTCTTGGGAGATATATGGTAAGTTCTATTTAATCAAATCTTCACTGAAATCAACTAAAGATCTAATTAAAATAACTAACCAATGCTCATAAATATCTTAAACTGAAACAACAAATAATAGTAGCTTCTAATCTCTATCTATAATGACCTAAGATGCAATATGACTATCCCAAAAATGGGAGCTAGAATTAATAATCAGATAACAAGTTTTATTTGAAAATTTGATCTAAGATCCTGCAATATTAGGGAAGCCTATTCTCAACAGATATAGATCTAAATCAACTTACAATAAAATAATATTTTATTGTAAATCAATTTGAAAATGAAACAAAACTCATAATCATAATAAATTTAACATAGTATTGAAGCATAAAAGAAATTACACCCAAGTAATAACGCTAAAATGAATAAGTTCACCTTACATAGTCAGTACTTTGTATGAAATTATATCATTATCAACTGAAGAAAAGGAACATGAATAAATTCATTTACTTTTCTATATGACAAGTAATTATTCATACTTCAACACTAAGTACTTTTTTTAGAATCCATTAACAAGTGTTTTCACATATAATATAAAGATATATACATATGAAAAGGAAATTCAACACAGGAAAACAATATTAAGACAGCATGATAATAACTGATAGACTTAGCTAATGTCTTCAGTATGTCTGTAAAACATAGCAATCCTCAGAAAAAGTTCTAGAGGAACACAAATAAAACAGAATAATAGTAAGTGTTGTCGTTTATCACAAGTTTCAGGATTCCAACCCCTTGCTCTA
This sequence comes from Pseudotsuga menziesii, assembly GCA_001517045.1. Classification (NCBI taxonomy): domain Eukaryota; kingdom Viridiplantae; phylum Streptophyta; class Pinopsida; order Pinales; family Pinaceae; genus Pseudotsuga; species Pseudotsuga menziesii. Next base: position 72,091 of record LPNX010046977.1, read on the forward strand.
GTTCCAAAGTTGCTTATATAGAAAAAATAAAAGGCTACAACCGACTAAATAGAAATCCTATTTCTTAGGAAAGATTCTAATCATATCCAAATAAGGTGTAACGATGACCAGCTTCATAGGCACATTGTTACAAAATCATCCGGAAAGAAAGATATGCCTAGAGTTTTAACTTACTAAAAAAAGTCCAACGTCAAACTCTCCCAATCATAGTAACATCATACTGCGTAATCCATGCTAACCGAAGCTTAGAAATAGGAACTGAGTAATTACTGAGCATCAAATCAGTTGTAAGTCCCAAATATTTTTCAATGAGTAGCCACATATGATCAAAAGACATGAAGGCAGACCAGCATCTAGTTTCATCCCAACGGTTTCTTTGACACCTGTACATATTAACAAAAAGTTGTTTTAGCAAAATTTAATGATGATTAATTAAGCATGAGCAAGATTTCTGCAGAATTTTAATTCTGTAGATATCTCAATTTAATCATTTAGACCATGAATTGAACTAAAACTGATGAACCCAAATCATCACTAACCTATAAGAATATATCCAAAACCCTCTGTAGGAATAATGTAAGATACAAAAGACAAAAATTAGAAGTCACTGGAAAAACAAAATATCATGTTTTTAAGGCCAACTCAACTGAGAATCGAATGGGTACATTTCTCCTAGCTTCATTCAATTTAGCCCTGAACCTGATAGCCATGGTCTTGTTAATCCTATTCTATCTTTTCAATCTTTGATTCTTTAACAAAATCCTTATCATTGTTTCTTTGTATTTTAACTTTTTTCCTCTTAACACATCCCATTTCTCAACCCAGGTGATCAATTCATCTTTTAAAGCTTTAATTTCTTCCAAGGCAATTGTTTGAATAACTTGTGCTTCTTTTAAATCTGTTTGTAGGGAAGAAATCAATTGGGCATGCAGATTTGGATCAGTTTGGTCTTTTGACTCTCTTTTCAAGTTTACTTGGGATTCTTCAGTTAAGTGATGCTTTCTGTCAATTTCTTGGCTACCCTCATGATTTACTTGTGGACTGTCAACCTCCTTGTCTGCAAAGATAGAGACATATTTAAGATCTAACATAGATGGGCCTATGGGATTTGGATTCAGTTGAATATCTAAAGAATCACTCAGCTCAACAACTGAGACATCCCCAATGCTCGAATTCCTCCTGGAAAGCAGAGCGGCTGTCATACTACGTGTGGTTCTTTGTATAGTAAGTTTGCTCATAGCACTGCTAGTCTGATTTTCAGTCTTTGTTTTATTCATATTAACCTGTGTATGAGAAGAACTCTTGTCTTGAAATGTTAAAGGAGTTGAGGGTTTCCTTCCTCGACCTTTAAAATTATTCGCAGGAGCTTCAACACTAGTTTCCACCTCAATTTTCACATCGTCCAAACTTAGGGTTTGATCAGGATGAAACCCTTCATCCACCAAATCATCTTGAGAACCAGAGTCCTCAACTTCAATCTCAGCCTCTTCATTATTTACGCACCTACATCGAACCCTAGGCCTCTGTTTGGGCCATTCCTCATTAACCCCAAACCCATTTCTCACAAGGAAAGAATCCTAGGTCTGACCTAGTTCTTCCAACCGACTGGACACAAGAATTTTAATTAATCCATGGTGGAATAAACTTCTATTTTTGTCTCCAACATTAGACTATTAAGTGGACACCATTTTATGCAAACCGTTCAAAAAGAAAAAGGGCATATTGACAGGGTCACCCTTAAATATCAACAACAGTCGTAGGTGATAAAATTTCATCTGAGATAGCCTACCCTTACAAGTTACATACTTGATGACTAGCTCCAGAAGATCCCTCCACTTTTTCATTAATAACCGGGAAGGGAAGTCGGATTTGAACTTAGTTTGCCGATGAGCAGGGGTAAGAAACCCTTTCCATTGGTCATTCTTGATATGTTTTCCTTTATACCACTTCTCATCAGTCTATGGCAAGCAAATAGCTTGAGAAATGAACTTCTCAGACATATTTATCTCAATGTCTCCCACCTATGCACAAACCCCATCAAAAGACTCTGTGAATGCCTTAGAAACAGTCGTATTAAAAGCAGAAAATTTCTGAAGGAACTCAAACCATCCATATCTCGACATGATCTCTCAACACTCTGGAGCAGCATACAGGTATTCTTCACCAATAAGTTCAAACCTAGACACTAGATACATGGCAGCAGATACAAAAACTTATAGATTTTTTGCAACACAGATTACAAGATGCAATCATTTCATCAACAGTATAGGCATTACCAGCAATACTATGAAATACCTTATTTCATTAAAACCCTGAAAACCTTCCTGTAATTCCATCATATCGTGAATTGGAAGATACAAGAGGTTTCAAAGACAACTTACCAAAACATAATGAGCCGTAGGATAGTCACACAGGCGAGTCGTGGAAAGTAATGTTTGCATGATTCCGGATTGACAGATACCAACCGTCGAATGGCACGACTACCAAAACCTTAATTCCACCATTACTCTATAATTGATTGAGATTTCATACGTGGTAGTAATGGAGGTTGATTCATCATTTTTTAACGCATGACTCAATACTTTCCAAAACCTTAATTCTTCATTTAACGAATTCAATTACAAAAATATAATCATCTTAGCATAAAATTAATATCTTAGGGTAAAGGTCAAAACTGATCAGAAAATAATTTGATAATGTGACCAAACCAATGTCAAAAGCTTAGAAAGTGACTTTAGACCTTCATCACAAACTCTAATATCAACCTATTTCAAAAATATGGATTTGAAATAAGTGATGAGCATATAGTATATTAGGGTTCATGAAGATTCACATTAAATTCACCTTAAAACTTTTGACAACTAAGATAAGATAAATGATTTAGAAGTGATGAAGCTTTACCAAATTTCCCACATGAATTAGAAGTAACAGTTATCACATCATGCAATACATAGTTTCAAATAATAACTAATACATTCATTTGATTTTAATCAAACATGAGTGATGAGTGGAAAAATAGGAGCTACTAATCTTCTGTAATTGTAATCCTTCTGATGATTGACAGAAATGAAGAATTAAGATCATAAGAGTTGAATTTTTGCTGCTACTAATGTTCAACCAGTCAGAATGGATTAGTCAAGTAAGTTACTATCAGGAGTGCCTTAAGAATCAAATATTCTTAGGACACTCCTAAGATATCAATGATGAGTTTTCTTATCAAAAGAAAAGAATCAATATTGCTTGAACATTATCAAACTTCAAATTATTTGTGTTAAAAAAATGCTCCGAAGGGTGTTGCTTTCCAACATAGCTGAGACAAACCATGTGGGGAGGCTCCAGGTTTGAGAGGTCTGAAATATACCAGAGACACTAAGTGTCATGACCAAGAGGGATTGGTCCAGCATTCACGGTGAAGTGAAAGATGCTAAGAGCATGAAAGCCACAATGGTGGTGTGGGTTCCAGGATGGAACGAAACAAAGAGGGGAAAACTCTTATTGCTCTCTCTTTCCTTTTGATTATATATATATATATATATATATATATATATCCATTGTGAAAATAAAAGATTGTTGAATGCATGTATGACTGAAAATGGAATGTGTGTATTTGCTTAAAAGTAAATTGTGAATGCTGGAATGGTTAATTGCCTGCCCAAGAATGGACATGAATGATCTCATGTGTCGGTTGGGAAGGCATGAAGAATATGAAAGTCTCCTTGATCAGACTTGGACTGTCATGCCAATTGGGAAATTAATTGACTGATATTAATGATTATATTATGCTTGGTCTAATAGAATTTCAATGATGAATTTCACAGGTGAAAAAGGTGAAATCCAGTGGTGCACATTGATCATGGAAGCAGACCAAAATTTGTTTGACTTGGCTAGAAGTCTCCTTCAAACGATTGCTAGGACCCAAGAGAATATTGGAGAGATTCCCAAGATACAGAAAGGTAGAATGAGATGAACCACCATATTTTGCAAGACTCTATTGGTTTGGAAAAGGAGGTAAAAATCCTTCTAGGAGCAATCTGTAAAAGTAAGGAAGGTGGATCAATGATGGGATATTCATCCAAGCAATTCATTAAGAAACGGTCCAGGAATGAAGACTCAAATGAAGTTGAGCAAGTAAAGATGTTGTAGCTAGCGAAATGTTGGAAATGCGGAGGCCATCATTTACGCCGGGACTACCCAATGAGGGAACATAAAGAGGGTAGTAGCCACAAAGTTCCTAGACTTCGGGATAAGCTAAGAGTTGAGAACCAGAAAGAGAAGTTCATGGAAGCCAAGGGGCTTGGTCCTGAATGTTCAAAGTAAATAATCGAACATGGGACAGATCTACAAAAATTTTGAAATTTTGAATGTGCAAATTGTATATGTATTCCTATGTATTGGAACACTGAGGACGGTGTTATTCCAAGGAGGAGGGGATTATAATACCCTAGTTTTGACCCCATTTGAATTAAAAGGTACATGATGAATATATTGTAATAAATCGTGGTGTGAACCTAAAGGCAAAAGCCTCACCATCAATTTGGTTGTGCTATGTTTTGACAATAGGGATCGTTGTCGATGGTATATCGTGCTATCCAGCACATTATAGTTTTGGCATCATGTAAATATGCACATCAATTAAAATAAACCTATAGCTAGCTATGATGATGCAACGTTAAATGAAAATGGCATGATTCCTAAGGTTAAGAGGGGGTCGTCTAACCCATGGGGTCCATTGGGAGTTTTCCATGTGTCGACCACCTTAGTTATTTTGTTGTTATTGGAGGAAGCTATTGGCTAGCAGGAAAAAACTACGGTCACACCTGCACTCTCTCCACGACGCGACCGTCGATCGTTCGGTCCACTCTCCCCACCATAGACTATTTGTTTTCCTCACACAGGGGATATTTCAAAGGGTTTACAATTCATTATTGGGGGGTTCGCCTTCTTCTTCTCAGACATCGATTTTCGGTCTGTGATTTTGTCCTTCCTTACATTCACACAAAGGATCGATTTTTCCCATTGTGAACTGTGTATTGTCATGTCCTTCCTTTGGAGATTAGGGGTTGTGTTTTCCTCCTATTCATGGAGGCAAGTTATTTCTTCACTCCACCATTGTCGACTGTGAAAGCATGCCATGGATTCATTGTTGAGGAAGGATATTTGTTTCCCATCATTGCTGACTATGGTATGTTTAGGTTTTTTCCTCATCGTTTTGTTCTTCCTCCCACAGTGAGTTGTCCCGTTCACTCTCCTCATGATTTCCCCATCGCTTTGCTGAATCCTCACACACAGGAAAGAAACAGGATGGTTTCCCTCACACAGGAGTTAGGGACTGTGATCTCACACGGTGAGATGGAAGGTGGCCTGGGAGGCACGATTTTGCTGTGTGTATTCTTTCCTAGTCAATGCTGGGAATCCATCTTCTCCCCATCTGCTATGTGTAAGTTCATGCTTGTTCTCCTTATCGATTGTGGTCTGCGTTTATGTTTTTCCTTTGTGCAATATTGAGAATCGGAATTCTCCCCTATTTTTGGACTGTGTAATGTTGCCATTGTTCTCATTGTGAGTTTGGGGGTGTTGTCTTCCCCTGGTGTTTGGTTTCTTATTGGTTGCTGAGGTTGCAAACATCTTGTGGGATTGTTGCTGAGTTTTTTTGGACATGCTAGGGCCAAGAACAACTCTGAAGCGTTGTTTGACCTCAACTGTGTTTCACCTTTTTGTTTGGGGTTGTAACCCTATTATATTTACCTTCTTCAGAGAGCTGTGAACTGTTTGTTTTATTGCGAGATGTAGTGGTTGGTCTTTGGACTATTGAGATTAGGATTAGAGGCTAGGTATGCTTGAGAAAACTAGTGTTTGGAGCCACTCAGACAGATTTAGACTGTTGGATTTCTTCTCCACAACCCTTGAAGAGTATTGGAAAAAGAAGTTAGGGCCTGAGGGACTGTGAAGCAGAGAAATGACTGATTCCTTGTGTCAGGTGTGTGGATGTCTTAAAAGTCAGGTTAACTTTGGTGTAGGAGTCCTTAGCTCTCCATTGAGGCCACTAGCTTAGAATTTATCCTTTCATAGCTCCTTCACAACCTGATAAACCCTATTATGTGGTCTTGGATGATTTGTGTACCTTGGCTATGTGTAAGCCTGCTTTGACCCTTATTCCTTGAGGAATCATGTCTAGCTTAGGGGTGGCAGTGTTGCTGAGATATTGATGAGAACGTTGGCCTATGGTTGGGTGGAATGTTGCAGCGACATAGCTAGTGACGGGACAAATCCTGTTTAAGGTTAGTATTCTTGAATATTTCATCTCTACATTTATATTACTGATTAATGAATATAATGAACATGTGGCATGCCTGATTGAATGAATGTTTACTTCCGCTATGTATATGAAGGATTATGCATCTTAGTATGTTTTATGTTTTAAGAATTTTATTCCAGCATTTTATGTATGTTCATGTTCATGGGGCTAGTTGCCCGGAGGTTTATGTTTGGTGTTTAGTAGCGTCCTCTTCGTCCGCCAGAGGGTTGGGGACATTACATCTCTCCATATATTTTCAGCAAAAGTAGGGTGGACTAACTCTCCTCCCTAGGGCACATATTTCTGTCTAAGCAGAATCCAATTCTAAGGTTTTTCATTTTTGAACTCGACACTGCTGCCATAAATTATGGATTTTCATAGAAGAGGAATTTTTCAGTGAGCCCAGGCCTGGATTGATATACTACCAAAAATTGAATTTAGGGATCAAATTCAAAGCATTTGGTTGGACAGAACTCCTGAAAATCAAAACCCTAATCTTCTCCTGAACTAGCACTACAGGATTTCAACTCCAAATCCAGATCTGACATCTTGACTTGGTAAGATTTAAATCTTTTGTATTTCCATTTGCGGTTCTCAGTTAAGATGTCTCATCATACCAAGCTTAATGAAAAGATTCAGGGAGATGATAACTTCCAAGCTTGGAAGTATAGGATCTCCCTAGTCCTAGAAGAAAATGAGTTGGACTCCTACATCCATGAGGAGGTTCCAGTTCTAGAGGGATATGAGGCCAAGGCCTTACATAAGAAGAAGTTGGTTATGACAAAGAGGATCATTGCAGATTCTATCAAGGATCAGATCATTCCACAGGTGCCCTCCCTCAAGACACCTAAAGCCATGTTTGATTCCCTAACAAAACTGTTTGAAGGGAAGAACATCAACAGAAGATGACTCTAAGGAACCAGTTGAAGAATGTCAAGATCCAGAATGAGGAGTCCATCCAGTCATATTTCACAAGGGTCTCCTAGATCAAAGAACAACTAGAAGCTATAGATGAAGAAGTGGATAATGCAGAAATTGTGATGACAACATTGAATGGCCTCCCTATGTCATGGGATTCTTTCATCCAAGGAATCTATGCTAGAAAGAAGTTGGTCAAGTTCAGTAGACTGTGGGAAGAATGTTCTCAAGAAGAATCTTGGATAGTAGCTTGAGAAGAAAATATGGGAAATGAAGATCAAGCTCTCACAGTACACTCCAAGAAAGGAAGAAGGGAAAATCATCATCACCAAGGTAAGCATTCTCATCAGAAAAATAATGTTGTAAGAAGGGATTCATCCAAACTCAGATGTTATACATGCGATGAAATAGGACACTTTGCTAGAAATTGTCCCAAGATTAAGAATGGATCCAAGAAGAAGAGTAACTCCAAAAGAAGACATCATGCTCACACTATTGAGGATGATGATCCTCCCAGGAAGAGAGAGTAAAACAAGAAAGTGAAGATGAATATGTTCTAATCTCCGCACTCACAGGAACTATCACTCATGGAAGCAAAGATTGGCTTATTGACAGTGGGGCTTCCAAGCACATGATAGGTTTCAATGAATCTTTTGAGAAACTATCCATAATTCACCCCATAAGGTAAATCTTGGGGATGACTACCAATATCCCATAAAAGGTAGTGGTCAATCCTCATACAAGCTAGACTCCAGAAAGTCTATAAAAATGAAAGATGTCTTGTTTGTACCAATACTGAAGAAGAATCTTCTATCCATATCAGCATCGGATGCAAAAGGCATGAGGGTTGCATTTGTAGATGGCCAAGTCCTCATGTGGCCAAGAGGAAAGAATATTGATGATGCAATAGTTATTGGAGAACAAGAAGGAGGCTTATACAAACTGAAGGGCCATCCAAAGCAAGATATGGTCCATGACACAGTAGAGCCAAATGAACTTTGGCATAGACAGCTTGCACATGTGCATTACAGAGCACTACCACTTGCAATCAAAGATATTTAAGGTATTCCAGAAATTCAAACAAAACATGAAGGGGTATGCAAAGGATGTTCGAAGGGAAAGAACACAAAGAAGACATTTCCAGGTAGCAAAAGCAAAGCAAAAGGAATCTTGGAAATCATCCAGTCCGATGTATGCTGACCCATGTCATCAAGTTCACCAAGTGGGTATGTATACTATGTTTCTTTCATTGATGAATTTTCTAGGAAGACATGGATTTACTTCATGAAGAACAAAGATGAATTTTTTAGCAAGTTCAAGGAATTCAAACCCTTTATTGAGAACCACATAGAAAAGAAGATGAATACCTTTTGATCAGATAATGGCAGAGAATTCACATCAAATGAATTCAAAGACTTATGCAAAGAATTAGGGATTAAGAAGGAGTTGTCCACTCCTTACAATCCACAACAGAATGAGGTTGCAGAAAGGAAGAATAGAACCACCATGGAAGCTGCAAGAGCAATGCTTCGTGATCGAGTGTAATGTCCCCGACCCTCCGACCGACGAAGAGGACGCTATCATGAAGTTAACCATCCGGGCTACCAGCCCCATGAACATGTGCATTCATAAAAATTGCTGAAATAAAATGCTTGAACTAAAACATGCATATATAGTTATTTATCATACAAAATGGAAGTAACATACATTCCTACAAGCATTCAACATGTTCATCACTATCATTAACAATAAATAGGATTGCAGAAGTAAAATAGACAAGATTAGTTATCTTTATAAAGAAATCGTTCCATAACCAGCCATGTCGCTGCAACGTTCCACCCAACCATAGGCTAGCACACTCCTAGATCTCTCAGCAATGCTGCCACCCTCGAGTCGGGCATGACTACACAAGGAGTAAAGAACTAGCAGGGTTACACATAGAAAAAGGGTAACAATACCACAATAGTACATAGTTCAGCCAAGCCAACACGGTTGGTTTTATTAAGCGAACAACAGATCATCCAAGCCAACAGAGTTGGGTTTATCAGGACATCCAGGAGTTGGGAAAGGCTAATTATAAGCTGGTCAGCTCACTGAAGAGTTGTAGACACCAACACCAGAACCCGCCTGGATTCTAGAACACCCACACACACCCAACATAAGGAAGTTAGCCCCTTCTCTGCAACGTAGTCCCTCAGACCCTGATCCTCCCTCCAGTGCTCTTCATGGGTTATGGAGAAGAAATCCAGCTCAATAAATATGTCCATGTGGTTCTCAACTCACCAGGTTTGTCAATCACCTCAGGCCATCATTCACCAATCCAAAACTAGTCCAGGGACAAATATGATGAACCCACAACGATCCAACCTTCAATACTATCGTTGGGAAAATTACACAAATAGGAAAGTGATCAAAAGTCATGGCCACCATACACAGTTCAACGTGGATTCATAGGGAGAATCACCCCCGATCCCATCAATCCGTGGAAAAGCAATTCCAATAATTTCCACTATGATCCGAATGGTGAACGAAAATAGTGCACGGTCCAGTGCGTGGAGGAAAAAGTTGGTTCTCTATGTGGATGAAAGAAACGAATTGCAGACTGGAAATTAGTGCGAGAGCGAGGAGGTGAGCCTCACACAACGGTTGGTAAAACGTTTCATTTCCCCATCCTGCATGAGGAAGATGAACGGCCAAGATCTGATGGAGTGGGAAGAAACGATTCCCACATCATGGAGAGGAGAGCAAGCATGGCATGGAAATGGTCTTCTTGCCAGCCAATCGCTACCTCAACCAACAAAAAAAAAAATAACCAAGGGAGGTGGTGACACATAATTTTCTCTCATGACTCCATGTTCCACATTCACGTCCCCCTTTCCTTATCCTTTGGAATCATGCCCCTTCTCAATTTAGTTGCTGCAAACATAGCTGGTTGAGATGTTTAATTAAAAAGTGTGTTTACATGATGCCATAATTAAATATATGCCGCATGTCCCGATATACCATCGGTGACCATTCCTAATCAGAAACACAACATAACCAAATATTATGGTGGGGCCTTGGCCTTGAGCTCCACACCAAGATTATTTACAACATAAGTGTCTTATTTATTTTAATGCAAGCGGGGATTAAAACCGGGGTATTACATTTCCCTCCCCTTTAAATAGCACTGTCTTCAGTGCTTTACAAAATTTGAACAAAATTCTACAATGGTACTGCCTCAGTGTTCTGCAGGATTGAACAAAAATGGATGTGCCAATCGCATCGCATCCTCCAGTTCCCACGTAGCTTCTTTAGGTCTGTAATGCTCCCACTGCACCTTTACCTGCCCTATGGCCCGGTTCCGGAGCATTGTGACCTTCCCGTCGAGGATGCGCATTGGATCGATTTGGAATTCTCCCCCGGGTTCCACTTGAATCACATCCCAATTTATCACATGGTTAGGATCATGTACATATTTCTTAAGCAAAGAAACATGAAAAAAATTATGAGCTCTAGTATTAGCAGGCAATGCAAGTCTATATGCAACAGGCCCTATCCTCTCAAGTACTTCAAATGGCCCACAATATCTAGGTGACAACTTGGCACAACTTCCAAGCTTGAAGAAAATTTTCTTTTCCCTCACTCTGAGGTAAACATGATCCCCAACACTGAACTCCCTATTCACCCTATGCCTATCTACATAGATTTTCTATCGGTCTTGTGCTGCTTTCAGACTCTGCCTAATCTTTACAACTTCTTGCTCCATTTCCTTGAGCAATTTTGGTTCAAGCACAATCCTGTTCACTGGATTATCCCAAGTCACTAGTTTCCTACACCTTCTTCCATACAAAGATTCATACGGACTCATCCCCAAGGATGCCTACTGTCCATTGTTGTAAGCAAACTCTACCAAGTGTAAGTAATCTTCCCACTTGGTTGGTTTGTCCATCACATACATGCAAAGAATATCTTCAAGCACTTGATTCACTCTCTCTGTCTGCCCATCTGTCTGAAGATGGTATGCAGTGTTGAAGTTTAACTTTGTCCCCAAGTCTGCAAACAATCCCTTCCAAAAATTGGAAGTGAACTTGACATCTCTGCCAAAGACTACAGCCTTCGACAATCCATGCAATTTGAATATCTCCTTCATGAAGATCTTTGCAATGTCACCCGTCTTATGCGTAGAATTAACTGCAATAAAATGCGCTGCCTTTGTCAACTTGTCTACCAAAACCATGATGGAATCATGTTGTCTGCAAGTCATCGGCAATCTTGTAATAAAATCCATGGAAATAACTTCCCATTTCCATTCTGGAACTGGCAAAGGCTGCAACAAGCCTGCTGGATGTTGATGCTCAACCTTTACTTGTTGACATTTCATACATCTGGAAATGTACTCAGCCATATCCCTTTTCATTCCTAGCCAAAACTACTGCTTCCTAGCTGTAGCAATTGTCTTTTGATATCCTAGGTGACCAAAATATGGAGCTTGATGGATTTCATCCATAACAACTCTCCTCCAATATGCTACATCTGGAATATAAATTCTACCTCTATAAGTGAGAATTCCATCTTCTCCCAATTTATATCCTTCATACCTCTTCTCAAGACCTTGATGCTGCAATTTGTCTTTTACCTGTTCATACAATTCATCTCCAACAACCTGATTAACAATCTTCTGCCTCAAATATGATTGGCAAATACTAAGGGATGCCACATGCATTTCCTGTACCTTCCTGCTGAGTGCATCAGCTACCTTGTTTTCCTTTCCCTTTATGTGCTTGATTTCAAAATCAAACTCACATAAAAATTCCAGCCACCTTGCTTGCCTAGTATTCAGAGTAGGCTGGTCAAATAGATACTTTAGTCCACAATGATCTAATCTGAGCTCAAATCTTCTGCCCATCAAGTAATGTATCCACATCTTGAGAGCATGTACTATGGCTGCAAGCTCTAGATCATGAGTGGCATAGTTCTTCTCATGCTCTTTCAACTTTCTTGACTCATAACATATCACGTGGTTGTATTGCATAAGGACTCCTCCAAGCCCTTGTCCGCATGCATCGGTACATACCACAAAATCTTTCTCTGGATCTGCAACCTTTAATACTGGTGCACTGGTGAGAAGATTCTTCAACTGCTGGAAGCTTTCTTCACACCTCTATGCCCATTCGAACTTCATCCCCTTCTTTTGCAAAGAAGTGATGGCATGTGCAACTTTGGAGAATCCTTCAATGAATCTCCGATAGTATCCTGCAAGTCCCATGAAAGATCTTACATCTGTCACATTTCTTGGAGTATGCCAATTCGTAATGGCTTCGATCTTTTCAGGGTCCACAGATATGCCCTCTTCCGAGATAATGTGGCCCAAGTACTGAATTCTATCTCTATAGAAGTCACACTTGCTCAGTTTCGCATACAACTGATGCTCCCTGACCAATTTCAATGTTAATCTCAAATTCTCTTCATTTTCTTCCTCATTCTTAGAATAAACAAGAATGTCATCAAGGAAAACAAGAACAAACTTGTCCAAATATTTTATGAAGACACTATTCATAAGGCACATAAATGTAGCTGGTGCATTTGTGAGACCAAATGGTACCGCTACAAACCCATAATGTCCATACCTTTTCCTGAAGGCTATCTTATGAATTTCTTCATCCTTGATTCTTACCTGATGGTAACCAGACCTCAAGTCAATTTTGGAAAATACCTTTGCTCCCCTCATTTGATCAAAGAGGTCATCAATCCTAGGCAAAGGATATTTATTCTTCATAGTGACCTTGTTCAATTGTCTGTAATCAATACATAACCCGAGTGTACCATATTTCTTCTTTACAAAAAGAACTGGTGCTCCCCAAGGAGACACACTCGGCCAGATATACTTATTTTCCAACAACTCTTGCAGTTGCGTCTTTCACTCTTGCATATCTGGTGTACTCATCTTGTAGGGTGCCTTGTACAACGGTGTTGATCCTGGTACAAGTTCAATAGTGAAATCAATGTCCCTCTTTGGAGGAAGCCCTAGAATCTCATCAGGAAACACATCCCTGAATTCCCGTAACACCTGATAGTCCTCCAACCTCAGAGTTTCATCACCTGTTTCCTCCAAAATATGAGGTACATACAACTGGAAACCCTTTCTACAGAACTTCTTTAACTGCATTGTTGAAACCTACCGTACTGAAATCACCTTTGGGATGCCTTTCACAACTACTAGGTTCCCTTCTTCATTCATGCATTCGAAAGTATTATTGTAATAGTCAAGCTTCAACCTATGAGCTTCTAACCAATCCATCCCAATGAGAATATCATAGGAACCAAGCGGTAGAACATTCATATCTACACAAGTGACTAACCCATCCATGACCCATGGAAATTTCTCTACCATTTCACTAACCTTTCTCTTAGTTCCAGTGGCTAGCTGAACTTACCAAGACTTCCTATGCTTTACCTTCTTAAAATCACAAATCTCCACTACTCTAGGGGTAATGTAATTATGCATAGAACCAGGGTCAATCAAAATAGAAACAGATTGCTCAACAATCTTACCTGCTACTTCAACCACAGTGGACTGGTGATCTTCCTGGAAGTCCTCCAATGTTGCATAAATCCTAGGGATTTCCCTTGCTACTTGACCCACGGTTTCTGCTTCTTGAATGTTGTAAGCTGGCCTTGCATTCTCATTCTCAAGTGGACAATTTCTACGGAAGTGGGGTCCTTCACATTTCCAACATTTGAGTGGACCTTTATTCATATGTGTCTCTTTAGGCTTTCCACCTGTCACTCCAACTCGATCACTCACAGTATGGATGGTTGCTTCTGCTGATTCCAGAATCTAGAAGGTTTGAACCCTTTTTTCTTTGGTCCAATTTTTTATTCTTCTTGTCCTTCCATGCCTTCTGGTAATCAGGTTTTCCTTTACTTTGCTCATAGAAATACTTAGCTTTTCTTATTGCTTCTTCATGAGTTCTAGGTTCATAAAACTCAATTATATCTTTGTAAGACTGAGGTAATCCACTAAAAAAACGCTGGACTTTCACTTTTTCATCTCTGATGTACTGGACATACCTCAATAGCTCCAAAAACTTATTTGCATATTCATCCATGGTTTGCTGTCCCAATCTCAGCTCATGGAACTCCTTGATCTTGTCATCATAGTACCGGTCAGAGAGGTATTTCTGCCTAAAATACTTCTTGAACTGTTTCCACTTAAGTTTCCTTTTACTGATCCTTTTTACCTGCTTGAAGTGTTCCCACCAAATGGATGCCCTTCCATTTAGATTGAATATGGCAACTCGTCCCTTCATGTTTCCTGAATAATCCTGCATCTGAAAGTACTTCTTTATCCCAAGAATCCAAGCCTCAGCTTATTGTCCCATCTTTATTTCGCCATCAAATGTAGGAGGTTTATCTTTCCTAAACTCATCTTGAGAACAATCCCTAAGGTGCCTTCTTCTTTTCCTTTTATGAGGAGAAGAGCTTGTATCTCCATTGGATTCTTCGGAGTCAGATGATCCACTGGAAGTCCTTCTCCTTCTCCTAGTGCTGCTCTTACTTCCTTCTGGTATTGATGTACCTCGTCCGGAATCTATCTTTTTCTGCAAGTCTGTCAAACTTTCCAATATGGCAACATTCAACTGGTGCTGCTCTTCCTGGGATTTTATTAAGCTTCTCATGGTGGATGCAACATCTGACGGTGTCTCTTGGAATCTCCTTCCATTGGACTCAATGTCATCATTCCTATTATGGACATTTTCTCCCATGGCATCTTCTGCTTGCTCATAAGAATCCCGAGCATCATACCCATCCTAGGATCTCATGACTAAACCACCACTTACTTATCAAACTGCACTACCTGGAATGCTGCTCTTGAAAGTGACTATGATTCTGCAAACGTGTTAATAACAAAAATGTTAGATGCATAATATTGACATAAACCAGCATTACTTACCTTATCTTGGAAAAATTATAAAATTTCAATTTCCAAAATACAAGATATTTTCTTCCTCAAGGAACAACTGTCTAAGGGGGACGACGGGGGTCAAGGGGGCTTGCCCCCTTGTGGCAGCACCCTCGTTTTTTTTTTTTTTTTGTAAATCACTGGTTTTCATGCAATCTAGCGCATAAGATCGCTGCCACTTTCTCAATTTTCAGCCCTGAATTTTTTTTACTGTAAAACAATTGAAAATTCCCCTAAAAAATAGTCAAAATCGACTGTGAAATCCCACTGAAAAACTCAAAATTTCCCTTGCACAAAATTATCTCCCATTTCAACTATTGATCCGGTGTTTTAGCATCCCAAATCACTAATTCCTCTGCTATACATCGGCGGTCTTTTCTCATCGGAAGGTTAGTGCTTTTGGCTTCTGTAACGGCGGTGCACAAACCACTTTCTCTTCCGATTGGCGGCTGAACCGGATCGGCGTCGGCAGACTTCTTACATCGGAAGCCTAGTGACTTTGGTTTCCACAATGGCGACTCACCAAAGACAAACCCCTTCCAACGGCTGCCCCTTTTCTTATAGAATTTTTTTTTAAATTTTTAACTTTCGACGTCGGCGGTTTTTCTCATCGGCCGGCTAGTGTCTTTGGCTTCCGCAACGGCGGAATGCCAAACCACTATTTCTTTCGATTGACGCTCTTTACTTAGAAAAATTTTGAACTTTTCTTGCGGCGTCGATTGTCTTTCTCATCGGCCAGCTAGTGCCTTTGGCTTCTGCAACGGCGGCACACCAAAGCTGAAGTCCTTCCGATGACCACCCCCTTACTTATGGAAATTTTCAACTTCCTCGCGGCATCAGCGGTATTTCTCGTCGGAAGACTTAGTGATTTAGTCTTTCGAAACTGCGGCTCGCGAATCACTAGCTTCCTCCGCTAGTCAACGATTTCTGCCTTAGAAAAATTTCTAAACTTCTCTATGTTGGCGAACAATTCCATCTGTAGCTGCAATGGCGACTCCTCAGTTTTGATCTTCCTCCTTGTTGAAAGACTTAATGATTTGGACTTTCACAACGGCGGATGCATGATCAGCTATTTCCTTCCGATGGCCGCTGTTTTGTATACTTAGAGAAAAATCTTAAACTTTTCTTGCGGTGTCAGCTGTCGTTCCACATCGGAAGGCTAGTGCCTTTGGCTTCTGCAACGGCGGCACACCAAACACTAATTTCTTCTGATTAGTAAACCAATTTTGAGCCTTAAACCTTTTTTACAGTGTCAGCGATCGGAGGACTTTTCCGTCGGGTGGGAAGTTGCTTCGCCATCCGCAACGGGGGACGCTCGATCGACTAATTTCTTCCGATGGACGTCAAATCACTTAGAAAAATTTCCCCCAATTTCATTCCAATGGCTCTCTGTCGGCACACTTCCGCCTAATGCTTCCACTACAACGAAAGTCTTTCCTGCTAGTGGCCCGACCGCTCAACACTTAAACCATTTCTTTTTGAATTTTTGAATTTCACTTACTTCTGTTGGGCAGAAAGAAATACCACTTCTGTCACTGCACCCTTCATGGCTCATGCAGGACCATACTGCAACATGAGCTCTGATACCACACTGTAACGTCCCTGACCCTCCGACCAGCGAAGAGGACGCGACCATGAAGTTAACCATCTGGGCTACCATCCCCATGAACATGTGCATTCATAAAAATTGCTGAAATAAAATTCTTGAACTAAAACATGCATATATAGTTATTTATCATACACAGCGGAAGTAACATACATTCATACAAGCATTCAAAATGTTCATCATGATCATTAACAATAAATAGGATTGTAGAAGTAAAATAGACAAGATTACTTATCTTTATAAAAAAATCGTTCCGCGACCAACTATGCCGCTGCAACGTTCCACCCAACCATAGGCTAGCACGCTCCTAGATCTCTCAGCAATGCTGCCACCCCCAAGCGGGGCATGAATCCACAAGGAGTAAGGAACTAATAGGATTACACATAGAAAAAGGGTAACAATACCACAAGAGTACATAGTTCAGCCAAGACAACACGGTTGGTTTTATCAGGCGAACAACAGATCAGCCAAGCCAATAGAGTTGGGTTTATCAGGCCATCCAGGAGTTGGGAAAGGCTAATGCTAAGCTGGTGAGCTCACTGAAGATTTTCACACACCAACGCCAGAACCCTCCTAGATTCTAGAACACCCACACACACCCAACACAAGGAAGTCAGCCCCTTCTCTGCAACGCAGTCCCTCAGACCCTGATCCTCCCTCCAGTGCTCTTCAGGGGTTGTGGAGAAGAAATCCAGCTCAATAGCTCTATCCGTGTGGTTCTCAACCCACCAGGTTTGTCAAGTACCTCAGGCCATCATTCACGAATCCAAAACTAGTCCAGGGAAAAATATGATGAACCCACAGTGATCCAACCTTCAATACTATCGCTGGGAAACTTACACAGATCAGAAAATGATCAAAAGTCATGGTCAACATACACAGTTCAATGCGGATCCACAGGAAGAATCACCCCCGATCCCATCAATCCGTGGAAAAAAAATTCCAATAATTTCCATTGCGATCCGAATGGTGAACGAAAACAGTGCACAGTCCAGTGCGTGGAGGCAAAAGTTGGTTCTCTGTGTGGATGAAAGAAACAAATTGCAGACCAAAAATTAGTGCGAGAGCGATGAGGCAAACCTCACACAACGGTTGGTAAAACGTTTTATTCCCCCGTCCTACATGAGGAAGACGAATGGCCAAGATCCGATGGAGTGGGAAGAAACGATTCCCACGTCATGGAGAGGAGAGCAAGCATGGCATGGAAATGGTCTTCTTGCTAGCCAATCGCTACCTCAACCAACAAAAATCAAAATAACCAAGGGAGGTGGTGACACATAATTTTCTCTCGTGACTCCATGTTCCACATTCACGTCCCCCTTTCCTTATCCTTTGGAATCATGCCCCTTCTCAATTTAGTTGCTGTGAACATAGCTGGTTGAGTTGTTTAATTAAAAATCGTGTTTACATGATGCCATAATTAAATATATGCCGCATGTCCCGATATACCATCAGTGACCATTCCTAATCAGAAACATAACATAACCAAATCTTATGGTGGGGCCTTTTCCTTGAGCTCCATACCAAGATTATTTACAACATAAGTATCTTATTTATTTTAATGCAAGCGGGGATTAAAACTGGTGTATTACATCGAGACCTTCCTATGCATCTATGGGCAGAAGCAGCTAGAAAAGCAGTGTATGTACAGAACCGTACTACACACAGAGTACTCGAGAAGAAGACTCCTGAAGAAGTCTTCTCCGGCAAGAAACCAGAATTCAGCCATCTCAGAACATTTGGCTGTCAAGCGTACATACACATTTCGAAAGAAAAGAGAACAAAACTAGATCCTTCAAGAAAGAAGGGTATATTTGTGGGATACTCTAAAGGCTCGAAGGCTTATAGAATATACTTCACAGGATACAAGAATATTGACATCAGTAGGGATGTAACATTTGATGAAGACACAGCTTACAACAAATCTAGAAAGAGACATGTTGAAGAACCTGAAGAATCAAAAGATCCCAGAATTCATGATACAACCATGAATGAATAAATCCAAGAAGAAGATCGAGAATTTGAAGAACCACAAAGACCTATAGATCCACCTTGGGAGAAGAATACTCACAGGAGGAAACCTGCTTGGGTACGAGAAATTATCCAAGGTGCAGAAAGATATGGGGCTCTAGAAGAGAATCACAGAGAAAGAAAGAGATCCATATTTTGCTCTAGATATGTAGCTTTACTTTGTGATGTTATCAATAAAGAACCTTCCAATTATGAAGAAGCGATAGAATGGAAAGAATGGAAGGATGCTATGATCGAATACTATCAATTGATCATGAACAACGATGTTTGGGATATTGTCCCAAGACCAGAAGGGATGTCAGTTGTAACTTCCAAATGGATCTACAAGATCAAGCATGCTGCAGATGGTAGCATAGAGAAATATAAGGAAAGATTTGTGGCGTGTGGTTTCTCCCAGAAAGAAGGAACAGATTATGAAGAAACCTTTTCACCTATAGCCAGATAGAATTCCATCAGATCGATACTTGCTTTGGCTACAGTAATGAAATGGAAGATACACCAAATGGATGTCAAGACTGCTTTCTTAAATGGTGTAGTGGAAAAGGAAGTGTATGTAGAACAACCACTTGGTTTTGAGACACATGACAAGGAGTCTCATGTGTGCAGATTGAAGAAAGACTTGTATAGTTTGAAACATGCACCCAGGACATGGTAGGGAAAAATTGACAGCTTTCTATCTAGTTTGGGCTTTACAAAGAGTAAAGCAAATTCCAACCTTTACTACAAAGTTGAAGATGGAAACTGAATGATGCTTCTACTATATGTAGATGATCTATTTGTAACAGGTATGGATGGGTTGATTGCTGATATGAAGAGAAAGCTTGCTACCGAGTTCGAAATGAAGGACTTGGGTATGATGCATTATTTTCTAGGCATGGAGGTGTGGCAGAATACTGATGGAATCTCCATCGGAAAAGGGAAGTATGCAATAGAGATCCTGGAGAGTTTTGGGATGATGGACTGCAAGGCCATGACCACACGTATGGAATCAAACTTGGAGCTATTGAGTGATGCTTCATCAGAAGCAATTGATGCTATGATGTATCATTAGATGATTGGGTCCTTGATGTACTTGATGAACACAAGACTTGATATTTGTTTTGCTGTGAACACCTTGAGCCAATTCTTGATAGATCCGAGACATGTTCACTTGATTACCGCAGAGCATATTCTAAGGTACCTGATGGGTACAATTGATTCTGGGCTCAAGTACGAGGAAAATCAGAAGATTAACCTAGAGGGCTATGTTGATTCAGATTGGGAAGGCAACGCCATTGATAGGAAGAGCACCTCACGTTGTTGCTTCAGTATGGAATCAGGTGTGATCTCTTGGTTTAGCAGGAAGCAATCCTGTGTGGCATTGAGTAGAACTGAAGTAGAGTATGTCACAACTTGTTCAGCTAGTTATGAGGCAGTATGGTTGTGGAAGATACTGTCTTATTTATTTGATCTCCAAATGGATACTAATTCTATACATTGTGACAACCAGAGTTGCATGAAGTTGTTAGCGAATCCAGTTTTCCATGACAAGTCGAAACATATCGAGATCAAGTATCACTATATCAGGGATATGGTGCAGATGGGAGTAGTGAAGCTCCCGTATGTTGTGACATAGGAACAGATAGATGATGTATTGATGAATCCATTGGCTAGGGTGAAGTTTGAGTACTTCAGGGAGAAGCTTGGTGTTCTCCAAATTGAGGTTTCCTCCAATGGAAAATGTTGAGACCCATAGCCATTCCGACATGGTGAGAGGATTGGTTCCTTCCATGGTTAGATGTAAGGGCTGAGCCATTCTGTCATGGTGTGAGGTTAGGTTCCTTCCATGTTAGATGTGAGTGTTGAGCCATTCTGATGAGACTGTAGGATTGGTTCCTACATGATCAGAAGTAAGCGCTAAATGCCATTCTAGGAATGGAGGCACATGGTCAATTACTAGGTAGCCCAGTCTGGGACTGGGGGCCATTCTTATATGACTATATGATTGGTTCCTACAAGATCATATGTGACTGCATGCCCTTCTGACATTAGTTGTCAGATGTAAGTGTAGAGCCCTTTCGACATGAAGGATTGGTTCATTGCATGGTCGAATATAAGTGTTGAGCCTTTCCTAATCATTGGTTGAATGGATCTAAGTGCTAAGCCTTTCTGACATTGGTTGTTAGATGTAAGTGCAGAGCCTTTTGGCATGGAGGATTGGTTCCTTGCATGGCCAAGTGTAAGTTTTGGGCCTTTTTGATAATTGGTTGAACGGATGTGAGTGCTGGGCCTTTCTGACAGGGTTGTGGGCTATGTTCCCACATGGTCAGATATGAGTGTTGGACATTGCCTTTCTGATATGATTATAGGATTGGTTCCTACATGATCAGTTATAAGTGCTGGGTGGGCCATTCTAACTTAGGGTCAGATATAAGTGATGGAAAATACCTACACAGAGGGTAGGCCTACATCCATCATGAAAAAGGCCTGGCTCTATAGAACTTCCTGTGATGAGAAGAATCATGAGATAGTACCTGTGAAGATTCAGTCTTGATGATCCAGCAGAGATGATCTATATCAAGGGATGATTTAGATCCAAAGATGATGCTCCAGAGATGATCCAAATTGAGGGGTGATCAATATCCAATGATGATGATCCAGATCGAGTGATGATCTAGATCAGGTGAAGATGACTTGAAGATGAAGATGACTTGCAGATGAAAGTGGCTTGAAGATAGAGATGACTTGAAGATGAAGATGACTTGCAGATGAAGGTGACTTGAAGATAGAGATGACTTGAAGGTGGAGATGACAAGGACTTGATGATGATCCAGATGATATAAAGAAGAAGACTTGTGCTGATAAATTACATCAAGAGAATACCTTCCTAGTTAAGAGGGAGTGTTGATGTAATTGTAACTTCGGAATGTATTCACTTGTATTTCTTATGTATTGTAACCCGATGTTTATTCTGGGATGTATTGTAATGTACTTGAGTCATGTCATGCCTCGATGTTCCTATCAATAAGTTTCTATAATGTAAACAAGTCATGTCAAGTAAGGTGGTTAACTCTCCTATTGTTTAAGGGTTAAATTCCCCGCAGTTTTGGGGCACTAGGGTTATTATAGTCACCTAATGAAGTCAGACCTAGTTGGGTTTAGTCAAGTCAGGAATTGGTATAAATAGAGAGCTAGCCTCTCTATTTAACACAAACTCATCCACACTTAGTTGTAGTGCATAGCTGAGGAAGAGAAAGACACTGGGGAAAGGAAGAAATGGGTTACTGCTGTCGGGAGATGATCTTACTATTTTTGGGTTTCACTTTAGTGCTGATTCTATCTCTAAGGAAGTTACGGGGTTTTCTCCATTTATGTTTTCCCCGAGGAAAAACAACATGTTCATTGTCTCTTGTGTTTGATTGTTGTGCTTGTTGTTCTCTCAGTTAAATATCCTAATGAAATGTTAGCTTAATGTCTAAAATATAACATCAACATAGGGTCAAGATTTAATATCAGAAGCCTTATGCAATACAAAATAAACCATATAAATGTTAAGTACAGGTTTAAACTAAATCAAGGTCTTAATACCATAGGTAATAATGGTAACAAGTATAGACGTAGGTATCAATAACCCATCCTTGAGTAACAATAAACACTAATCATCGTAGTAAGAGGTGCTCGGCTAGGTATTTGGTCATATTGTTGTGAGCGACGATAAAAAAGATTAGCATAGGTAGTATGAATTTTTTTATTTGTTATCATAAGTCTACTATCACCTGGTGCACCTGCATAAAGGAGAGATGCATTATTTCTATAAGAACTAAGTAAACCATGTAGTGACAAGTAAAACCAGTTACCTCTCCCAGTGTTTTTACAAGGGATACAAGTCCTGCCACTCCACCCCTTAACAAATAAGTAAACCATGTAGTGACAAGTAAAACTAGTTACCTCTCCCAGTGTTTTTACAAGGGATACAAGTCCTGCCACTCCACCCCTTAACAATACAAGTTATGTCAGGATTGTCCTTAAAACAATAACCAAACCTTATAAACAATAAGTAAGAAAATAACTGCACATACATTCATATAAATACATGATAAGAAGTAATCAATGACCATCATAACCATATAGCTCAGATTGAAGTAAACATAAGGATAAGACATAATTACATAACCACATCTAGAAGGAAACATCTAGAAGAAGGTAAGAACAACTTACAATAATTTAGTTCAGTGAACAAAGTACGGCACATTTCGCATAAGCCAAGATAATGTCTACTTTAGGTAGTAATTAACTACCCTAATATTTTTTGACCAAATGGGTGTACCAGACATTCGTTGCAAGAAAACTAAATATGATTTTAAATTTTGTTAACTAACAAAAAAATTTCCTATTATTTAAAATTTTCAATTACAGGATTTTAAAAGAACAGTTCAAAACATGAACACTACAGAGGACAACATTCGGTAAGGAAAGTTGAATACCTTCACCCAAGAATCCGAAATGGTGGTGGAACTAAATTTTGATATATTGAAAACCATACAAAGTCTCCAAGCAGAATTATAGAGTTTCAGAGATGATAATTTGAATGAAAGAAAGGAACAACAAACAATTAATGAAGCATTGTTGCGAAACATGACAGGAGGAAGTCTGTAGGGAAAACCCACTCATTCCACGAACAAGTTCAAGAAATATTTTTACAATAAACAGGCCAGCATCCCGAGAGAAGAAGAAAAAGAAGAACATACCACTTAACCTCTAGAAGGAGATTATCATAGTTCTTCTAGTGAAGACTCTCTTTCTCCATGTGGAAAGAAACAGAGAAATGATGACAATTTCCAAGGAGATTTCAGAAAAATAAAAGCCCCAACCTATGAAAGAGAAATGAAGACAAGGGAGAAAGGTGAAGAATGGATTCTAGGTATGAGCAAATATTTATGAGTTCATCACTACTCTAGCGAAATCAAATCTCATCTAGCCATCTATAACTTAAACAAAAAACAAGCTATATGGTGGAGAGACTTGAAGCATACCAAGAAAGATGAGTTAAGATAAATATGGTGGAGTAGGTTTCACAATATTTTTTAGGAGAAATATATGTCGGAAATATTCTTCGATAGAAAAGTGAAAGAGTTTCATGAATTGAGAATGGGTTCCATGACTATGGATGCATTTATTAACATATTCTTAGATCTGTTGCATTATGTGCCATACAACGAGGATGAGAAATTAAAAATACAACAGTTTTTAGGATGTCTTCCTCCCAAATTCTGGGAAAGGATTGTATTTGACATGCATAAAACATTAGGCACCACCTTACACAAAGCTAGGATTTTCTCTGAGCATGGAAAATTGAGGCAAGAGAACATCAATAGAAGTGGACACAGGTCTAGGACCTTCTCAAAGAATCGAAAACATGGTTTCAACCCAACACCTTACAAAAAAAAGAACAACAATTTTCTAGTGAACAAGAACTTCAACAAAACAGGTACAAATCCATATGTACCATCTCCAAATGCTAACAAGACAACAACAAATGGGGGATCCAATACTACCCCACTGCAAATCAAATTCTGGAAATGTCAAGGCCACCATTATGTCGGAGATTGTAAGAACAAGACCAATGGAGTCTTGCACAACTTAAAAGAAGAACAAACGTAGAGGACATAGCTGGAACACCATGGATTTATGCAACGTTGGATGGCTAACATGCGGACCATCAGGATACCATGGTTGAGATAGAAGGTAAGATATTAAGTACTTTCATTTCAATACTGATTGACCCTAGTGCTTTTCGGAGCTATGTGTCGCCTAAAATTGTTGATGTATGTAAAATAGAAAAAGTTAAACATGATAAACCTTGGTTGGTGTAGTTAGCGACAGGTACAAAATGGAAAGTTTCTGAATTAGTTAAATACTGCGAGGTAAACCTGAATGATTTTCCTACTAAATTAAACCTGGAAATCTTACCCTTAGGATCGTATGATACACTTATTGGAATGGACTGGTTGGAATAAAACCATGTCATGCTCAATTGCTTACACAAGTCAATCTTGTGTATAGATAGCGAAGGGAATCAAGTAAAGATTCAAGGCGTACCTAAGAACTTTTTTGTAAGGAAGATATCCTATTTACAAGCAAAGAAGTGTGTTAGGAAAGGCTGAAAACTATTTGCAGTGAACATCCATGACATACAAACTGAAAGAGATTAGCACATAGAGGACTTCCTAGTTCTCATAGAATTCAAGGATGTATTTCCTGAGAAAATTTCAGGATTACTACCAAAACTTATATTTTTCCATAGAACTGATACCAAGATCAGTTGCTTCAATATCCCCTTACCGCATGAGCGCACCTGAATTGGTGGAACTCAAACTACATTTCTAGAAGTTGATTGAGAAAGGATATATCCGACCGAGTGTGTCCCCTTGGGGACCACCGGTACTTTTCGTAAAGAAGAAGGATGGTACAATGCGGATGTGCATCGATTACCGTCAGCTTAACAAGATGACTATAAAAAATTGATACCCACTCCATAGGATTGATGACTTGTTCAATCAAGTAGGAGGAGCTAAGATATTTTCGAAGATTGACCTATGATCTAGGTACCATCAAGTACGGATTCATGATGAGGATATTCACAGAACCTCCTTTCATACAAGGTATAGTCACTATGATTTTGTCATGATGTCGTTCAGGTTGACCAATGCACCCACGAACTTTATGTGTATGATGAAAAATATATTCAGTTAATACCTAGATAGATTTGTTTTGGTTTTTATAGACGATTTCCTAGTTTACTCTAAGAGTAAAGAGGAACATGAGGAACACCTCCGCTTAGTGAAAAAAGTGTTATGGGAACAGCATCTCTACGCCAAGTTTAGCAAATGTGATTTTTACAAACCATAGATACAGTAATGGGTCACATCATCTCTGAGAAGGGGATAGATGTGGACCAAGAGAAGATTAAAGCCATAGAATATTGGCCTACCCCTACTAGTGTCACCAACATTAGATCCTTTTTGGGATTAGCTGGTTATTACTGGAAGTTCATTGAGAACTTATCGAGGATAACTTGTCCCATGACTGTTTTGCAAAAGAAGGAAAACAATTTCTTATGGGCAACCAAGTGTGAGGAAAGTTTTCAAAAGCTTAAACAGATTTTGATGACCGCATCGATACTACGAATTGCGGATCCTGATGGGGATTTCATTGTTTGCATGAATGCAAGTAAGGAAGGGCTCAAAGGATTCCTCCTGCAGAACGATATCGTGATCTGTTATGAATCACAAAAGTCAAAAGAACATGAGTAAAACTACCCCACCCATGATCTTGAGTTAGCGGCCATCATCCACACCTTAAATATGTGGAGGCACTACCTCATGGGAAATAATTCCTTCTGAAATCAGAAAATATGAGTATGAAATATTTATTTGAGAAACCAGATTTGAATTCCAGGAAATCCATATGGTTGGCTTTCCTTAGCGAGGACCATTTCGAGCTAAAGCATATAAAGGGCAAAGAGAACGAAATTGTTGATGCTTTCAACCGATGAAGTAATATGATATATGAGGTGACTTTAAGTCAAACCAATTCAGATTTACACAAGAGGATTAGAATGAGCAACAGATTTAACCCTTTCTATGTTCAAATCCTCAAGAATTTCCAAGAGGACAGGTTGTTTCAGCAACAAAAAGAGTACAAGGTAGATGAAACAATACTACTATGGTCCAAGGAGAGATTGTATGTTCTGGAAAGAGGGGAAATTTGGTCCAACATCCGCATACAATTTCATCGAAAACCATACTTAGGGAATCTGGGATATCAAAAGATGATGTTTGTAGCTAAGAAACACTTTTTCTGGCCTAAGTTGAAGGTCGACATAGAGTTGTTTATCATAAAGTGTCAAGAATGTCAGCTGGTTGAAGTTGAGCACCAACATCCTTCAGGGTTGCTACAACCATTACTCATTCTGGAATGGAAGTGAGAGGTCATTAGTATTGATTTTATCACATGTATACCTAAGAGTAAGAAGAAAAATGATTCTATCTTTGTATTAGTTGACAAATTTTCAAAAGAAGCACACTTCATTCTAGTGAAGTCAACCTACAAGGAAGTACACATTTCTGATATGTTCTTAAAGGATATATTTAGATTCAATGATATACCCAAGGAAATCATCTTGAATCGAGATAGTAAGTTTACCAGGAAATTTTGGAGATCTTGATTCTCTCAATTAGAGACGTAGTTGAAATTTAGTATTGATTACCATCCACAGACAGACAGGAAGACAGAACAGGTAAACCAGATTGTAGAGGACATGCTTAGGATGTATGTCATGAACAACCCCACTAAGTGAGAAGATTACCTACATCTTGTTGAGTGAGAAGATACCATACTTCAGCCCAGATGAGTCCCTTTGAGGTACACTATGGACGGAAGTGTAGAACAATGGCTACTTGGGATAGCTCGGTGGATCAACTCATGTTAGTTCCTGACTTACTAAAGGACTCAGAAAAATTAGTTACCAACGTCTAGTTGAACCTTAAAGAAGAACAAGACCGACAAAAAAGCTATGCAGATAAGAAAAGAAAAGATAAAGATTGTGAAATAGGTGACAATGTTTACTTGAAAGCAAAAGAAAAATGAAGCTCATTGAGCTTGGGAAGGTGTGGTAAGTTAGGACCTATATTTTGTGGACCCTTTGAGATACTGGCTAACAGAGGGTGAGTGTCTTATGAAATAGCATTACCCGCTCACATAAGAGCCCATAATGTTTTACATGCATCTTTATTCAAGAAATATGTTTATGATACTAAACATGTGATTGATTGGTCCTTATTATAGGTGGAACTTGAAGGAGAGTTTTCCCCTGAATCCCTTCATATACTAGACAAGAGAGAGGTGCAACTCACAAAACACACCATAGTCTAGTTGAAAGCGCAATGGAAGCACTTTGAGGCCGATGAGGTTGTTTGGGAGAATGAATCCACCATGAGAAAGGATTACCCCGCCTTGTTTTATGATTTCATTCCGAGTCCCTAGAACACTAGGGATGGTGTTGTTCTAAGCATGGAGGGATGTAATATC
Source organism: Pseudotsuga menziesii (assembly GCA_001517045.1). NCBI lineage: Eukaryota > Viridiplantae > Streptophyta > Pinopsida > Pinales > Pinaceae > Pseudotsuga > Pseudotsuga menziesii. Next base: position 99,955 of record LPNX010046977.1, read on the forward strand.
CCAAATTTTGACCTAACACTTATGGGCATAAGCCCCATTGGTGATGATGTTACTTTTATGTTTAGTTGGTATATTGGGTCTAAGACCTGTTGGAGGAGCTAGTCGGTGAGCCGACTAGACTAGTTAGCCAGCTAATTAGATATGAGGTCAGCCTCCAATGGTCGTTTCGGTTGAATGAACTAACAAGTAGTTATTCATAAATGTTTTGTAATCATATATAATAGGTTGTTGAGCCAGATACAAACTTGGTTCGGTTTGATGTTTGTATGAAACCATATGTGATTTTTGTAATATAAAGTTGTTATTCAATCTATTATCACGGTCTCTTGTCTCTGTTATTATTATATCATTCTTTACGTGTATTATTGGAAACTTAGTGATCTGAGTGATTATAACATTGGTTCTGTTTCCAGTAGTACATGTATGGATGAAATGACCATTAGCAGATGATCTCAGAGCAAGATATTAAGGACTGGTGGGAGCGTAAAATTGAAAAATATTTGCATAAATATGCTCGAAGAAACAAGATAACTATTTCCCAGGAGAAGGATAAATTATTCACTGAAACACATGAAAATTTTGTACAATCGGTGCCTCAATTTGTGAAGAAATTACTGTATGAAAAAGTCGCTAGACGCTAAGGAACAAAATTTGCTCCAAAAACTAATAAGAGGAGGACGAACAAACCTATTAAAGTGGTTTGAGAAAATCATAGATGATTTCTGTTAGGAACAATGTCACGTCCCCATCCCTCCGACCGATGAAGAGGATGCGACGAACACCAAATACAGCCGAGAAAACAGCCCCATGAACATAAAAAGGGTAAATGCTGATATTAAAAGGCTTAACATGATGCACAACAGGATGCACAAACCATCATACAAGCTGCATAATTCTTCAATCATACAGAGTTACTCAATAATCAGCGGAAGCAATACCTGTACATTCCAGCATTCACATGTTCATCATAATTCATAAAACAATAGATATAAATTGCACAGATGAAGTATCTAGCAGCACTTATCTCAATGATGAAGAATTCACCATGCAACCAGCTACGTCGCTGCAACGTTCCACCCAACCATAGGCCAGTGTGCTCATCAATATCTCAGCAACGCTGCCACCCCCGAGCTGGGCATGATTCCTCCAAGGATAAGGGTCAACGCAGGCTTACACATAGCCAATGGAACACAATAGGAAACCAACACAGCTGGGTTTGATAGGACTTCAACAATAGGCCAATCCAGCACAGTTTGAAGACCAACCACGGCGTACCCGCGGCAAAACAAGAGGTTCACAGCTCTGTGATGAAGGCAAGACAACCGAGGACAATCCCCAAACCAGAGATGAACCACAACTCAAGCCAGAAGACAACTCAGAGTTGTTCTTGGCCCTATCGTGGCCAAAACAACTCAGCTGCAACCCAAACCCGGGGTACTTCAGCAGCCCAAACTCACAGAGAGTGATGGCAACAATACACAGTCCCACAATAGATAACAAACAGCGTTACCAGCATAGCCATGGGAGACTCAGCCAACCGATATGGAATTCAACAACCATTCAACATGTAACAGCCCACAACACACTGCTCCTCATTGCAGTCACTGATGGAGATGGCACATATAGACAAGCGGATCACTATGAGTACACAGTGGCCCCAAAATGTAATTGGACACCACAGCCAATAAAAGGCAGGTAGGATGACAGCTCCCATCCCACAAGGAAATAGCGGAAGAATTACATAGTCCCACAATGGAGAGAAACAACCTCTTATCGTGGACAGAAGGAAAACACAACCATGAATCACAGTTGATAGCACACAGGGAAAAAATCGACAGGGGAACATACACTTACCACCGAATTGGTGTGAACCGCATAGGCACACAACCTAGAGCATGAGGAAAACCAATGCAGAACTCTTGCGTGTGAGGAAAAAGAGCAAGACTCCCATCCCGCACGAGGATGAACAACCGACCAACGTGAGGAATGAACAGACCATCTCTCTGCCCGCCCCCATGTGAGAGTGAACCGACCTCTGCGTGAGAGTGGACAAGCCAAATGGAGGAACGAATAGACAGTGGAGAGGATCGTATGTCCGCGGGTGTGATGAGAACGAATTCAATGCAGGCGTGGGTGGAGTGGGCGTGTGGGAAAAGGACTGACAGTCCTGCCACCCCACTCCCCAAAACCATAACTGCCTCAACCACCAGCAGCCATAACTCCTCAACCACTAGCCGAAACATTGAAGAGGTTGACAAGGAAACGCGGCAAAACAAACAAGGTGGCAACACATGGGTTTTTCCCCCATATACCAAGGTTTGACATCCCCCACCCATTATCCTTTGGAATCATGCCCTTTTCATTCAACGTTGCACTGTCGTAGCTGGTTGTGGTTTTAGTTTTATTTGATGTTCATATTTACATGATGCCACATTATAAGGTGCCGGATAGCATGACATACCATCGGCAACTATCTCCATTGCCAAAACATACACAACCAAATCGATGGTGGTGCTTTTGCCTTTAGCTCCGCACCACGATTAATTACATTATATACATCATGGGAATGGGGTCAAACTGGGGTGTTACAAACAAGCCATGGAAGAGAGAGTCTTGGTCGAAACTATGAAAAATAGGTTCTATATTGACTTTACCGAGTAGTTCCTTTGCTCACTACTGACCCTTTTTTGTATATTCCTAATCGACAAAGGAGTAGGGCATATTGTTGAACCTCATCCATCACTAATCGAAGCGTCACCAAATACTAACTGGGTGGAGAAGCAGAAAGTGTGGGCAAAGTTCATTACCGAAAGGGAGTGGGACTACTTTTGGAATAAATGGACAAAACTATCCAAGATTACTAAAGCGTCAGGTAGGCTATGGGGGGTATTCGGTCATGTGTTGGGGTGGAGTAGAAGGATTCTAGTTGACTTTAAAAGGAACCACCAGCAATGAACAGTTAGGTTAAGAAATAAATAATTCAGACGGCGACGCACAAAAGCACTTCGGATTTGAAGAAAATAGAGAGAGATACGAGGCAGAAGAAAAGGGATGAATGAAGAGAGCACACCATTGCGCTGCAGAGAAGAATGAATACTAGGGTGACTGAACATGAAAGACATCCACCAAAGATAGGAAGAGGGAGTAGGTGAGGAATAAGTGTCACCAATGGAAGAAGATCTATGGATAGAGCAGCATGAAGCTATCCATATTGAGATACGATAGGAAGTAAGACCTCAATTTCCAGTTAATCCGAACCTGAGTGCCCTAGTAAAGACCATTGTTGAAGAGGAAATCAAGCTACGAGCTGTTGATTTCGACGTATGGATTCAACTAGATGGTGAAGGAAATGATACCAATCATTTGGCAATTAGTCAAACTAAGGAAGGAAACTAGGTCACATTCCAAATGTACCCATCCAACCGAAGTATCAACCTACTCTACCCAAGAAATGAAGGAGCACCCCCCGTGCCAAACACAGCTTCAGAAAACATAGAAAATTCATATCCACTAAGGAGAATATCCGAGATATAGTAGTTATCTTGGACTTTGATATAATAATTCGAATTGATCCAACTACTTGTCAAGGAGGATCCGACAAACAAAACTTCTGATAAGAACGAGAGTTCCGTTGAAACTAGCTCTAACCAAAACATAGCCACAAAGAATATTTCACCACCACCATAAGCAGACACCAATGCTGATTTCATGGGGCATGTCGCAACACATATCCCCCTCTATGAGGGTGATGAGGATCCCAGATGACACTAGTTCGTCTATGAATGAACATGGGAGGCTAATGCTGTAACTCGTAAAGACATATAGATGGAGCAATTCGCTGGTGTCTTATGGAAGGGGGCACTAACTTGGTATATAACATATACTGAGAAGACACCTAATTCAACCATGGAATAAATTAATAAACAATTACTATCCTTCTTCAAAACACCATATGAAAAGCATCTCGCAGAAAAAAATCTTAAAATAATTGTTCAGAAACCCATAGAAACTGTTCAGGACTATGGCAAGCAATGGAAGGACCTATTAAGCCAATTAGACTATAACATTGATGAACAATTATTATTCAATGGTTTCTTGTAGGACATCTATAGAATATCTGAAGGCATTTAAGTCTGCACACATTCAAATCATATGAAGAAGCACTCAAGAAAGCAAGGTAGGTCGAGATGCATGATGACTATCCAACACATCCCGTCGACAACCACACATTAGAGGAAATTTGGGGTCTAAAATGGGGCTTATAAGAAAACACGATAACAATAAATTTTGTGAGTCAGAATTGAAGAATCAATAGAATTTAAATAAAATGAGTAAACCTTAATGGTTGAATTGACATATTTGTCATAAAAGAAAACATCTTTTTTGGTTCGTATTTTTGACATATATCCTTATGGTTTTACTCAAATTTCAAGTAGAAGAGGTTGTTGGATGCAGAATTTAATTCTGCATCCAACAAGTACCCACACTACATACTTTTGATAGACCCCTCTACCTAAAAAATAAGAAATACCTGAAAAAATGTGATGATGATGTCATCATCACATTTTTTTAGGTATTTCTTGTTTTTGGGGTATCCTGGTCTATTAGAAGTATGCAGTGTGGGTACTCATTGGACGTGGAATTAAATTCTTCATTCAACAAGCTCTCCTGCTCATAATTTGAGTAAAAACACGGGGAGATATATCAAATATACGAACAAAAAAAGTATTTTTTCATTCTTCCTCCAAAATTAAAAACTATTATTTTATTATTTTCATTAGGAGGCCCATTTTAGACCTCAAATTTCCTCTAATGTTGAGGAGAAGTCGGAAATCATGCAAAAATCATTAAGAGAACTGAACCTCAAATGTCAGGACATCTGGTGCACAACCTTCTCAACATCCGGACATACCAAAGACAACTGTCAACAAGATGTCCATTTTGTTCAAACGAAATGTTTTTGTGACAATTGCAAAGAACATGGGTCACACAGGATGAAGGACTATCTTTACAATATGAAAAATGGAAAATCTTCATGTTGTGTGATCTCTAAGGTAAAAATTCATGCAACATCCAAATTCCATTTAAAGCTAAAGAATTGACAAAATTACCATGCAGTCTACTAGACAAACATTGTTTCTCAAAACAATGATAATATCCTGAGAAACAATGAACAAAATGAACCAAGTAACAAAATTTATGAAGATCGGAGATACGAGTGTTGGTATGACAATAGTCATGGAGGATTTTGAGGTCGAGGTCTATTATATGGAAATCAGGACAATAGACCATGATGACCAATCCAATGTTTTACATGCTATAAAGAAGGCCATCGATACGCAGAATGTCCGTATAAAGATCGTACCGACCTGAAATTTTGTACTAGTTGTGGAGTGGGTGATCACTCGCTAGAGGATTGTCCCACTATACTTAACAAAATCAATACGAATAAAAATGTTAATGTCTTATCATATATGGAGAAATGTGATATAATTCATACAAAGAATTTACATGTAGTCACTAGACAAGGAACAAATATAGGTAATGATAATCGACACATAAGTAAAATATAGAAAAAAATGATTATCCTAATGCCATAAAGCAAAAGCAATTGTGCAATGATGCATCAAACATGTTCCAAGAGTTCTCCCAACAAGAAGAAATTAATAACAGTAGACAAGATGTCTCACGAGAATTAATTAACTTAATACATAATGACACATCAGTAGCACAATTTACTGATCTGTTATACAATACTAAGAACAAGCCTAGCATGGAGAAACAAACTAAAAATATATGCAGCCTAAATAAGAAATAGAAGAGTGATTTTGAACCACTTCTCGACCTGGAAATTGAGGGATATCACGTTCGACAAGTTGTTCTCTACTTTGGATCACAAATAAATATTATGACATGAGATATATGGGAACAACTAGGCAGACCTCAACTAAATGAATCAGTCATATATCTCAAATTAGAAGATCAAGTACTGATCGAACCTATCAGCGTATGGTGCAATGTCAACACAACTATTAAAGGAATTACCACAAAATTCGATTTCGAAATCATCGACCAGAAAGAAGGATCGAGTTCTTTCACAGCCTTGGTGGGATGACATTGGGGTCGAAAGATTAAAGAATCAATCCCGTTAGACAAAGAGAGTATAAAGCTCAAAGGAAATAGACAAAAATTTATTGTCCCCATTCATCCTTCTCAAGGTGAACCTTGGAATGAACCAATAGATGAAGAAGTTGACGTTCGACAACTCTACAAAATCCAAAATAAAAAAGAATATATTGAGGCAAACATCTATGGGGAACTTCACTTAAGCAACCAAGACTCAGTTGGATATAATTTGGATGCGGAATTATATGATTAGGAGATATAAAATTATGAAACTCAAGCATGAGGATGTTGGACTATCCAAGCTATATCAAAGAAACCGACTCAATTAAAATAGAAAATAAACAACCTCTTCGGTATAAAGAAAGAGAGTCACCAGTACTCCATATCGAACAAGTTTCTAAAAACTTAAGAGAGAACGACTAACTACAAATCCTGTTTGAGACATTTACAGGTCAAGCTTCTCGATGGTGGGATACCCATCAGTCGAGGTTACAAACATGTAAAACAACTTCAACATACTTTGTCGAAATATTTGGCGGAAGGAAGCTAACTAAAGAGGCACAAATACCAGTCTTCACACAAGAAAAAAACCCTAAAAATCACATAAGTATATGTGAAAGGGAATGGAGAATACTTGGGCACAAAGATGAACGAACATGGCCACACTTATTTCCATCCACACTTGACGACTTATGAAACAAATGGTATAAGATAGAAGAATCTTGAAGTGAAACATTCATATGGGAGGAACTTAAGGAAAATTTCATTAAGGACTTTAGATTCGTATTGGAAGATCGAAAATTGGTCGAAGCAATAGAAGACATAAAAAATTTTATACAACCGACTGATCATCTTACTTTAACACAAAACCATAATCGACTGAAAGAATCTTGTAATAACATTTGATCAAAAAGGATACCATAGTCGACAAGACTTCGACTTGAGAATGGACACACACATGGAAAAAGCTTTTAGTGGAAAACCGATCATCTAGAAACAATAAAACCAATTAAAAGAATACTCAAAGTTGAGTCTACAAAAATAGAAGATACCCACAAGATGACAGCAATAGACTTCCCAACATCATTTTCACATTTTAAGGAAGGAAATCGACAAATTAATGAAAGCAAGGGGCTAGAATGGATGGATGCAAAAGATAAAACCAAAGAAGTCAACATCTCTAAAAATAATCGACCAAAAATGGCACGAATAGGTGATTATTGAAATGATGAACAAACAATCGAAATAGTTAACCTACTTAAGGAATATCAGGATGTCTTTTCCATAGACTATAAAGACCTTAAAGGATTAGTACAAGATATGGGTGAAATGAAAATAGACATAAAATTTAATGCAACAACAATTAAGAAAATTCATTACAAATTAGCTCACAAATACAAGGAAATAGTGAAAAAGGAGATTGACAACATGCTAGCAGTAGTGATCATATATACAATCGACCGATCGAAATGGGAAATCCATGTGGTCATCCAACCAAAAAAGCATGATCTGAGAAAATTATGAATCTGTGTCGATTTTCGAGAGCTAAATAAAGTCACCCTAATAGATCCATTTCCAACTCCATTCGTAGATGAAATTTTAAATGAGGTTGTCGAACATGAGTGTTACTCTTTTACAGATGGATACTCAGGATATAATCAAGTCCTGATTGCTAAAAAAGACCAGAAGAAGATGACATTTGTATTTGAATTCGGTTCATTTTCTTACAACGTCATGCCATTTGGGCTAAAAAATGCACCAGTTGTATTCTCAAGGATAGCGGTCAAAGCATTTCATCAATACATATACAAAACAATGGCTGTATACTTTGAGGACTAGACGATTTACTCCATGTTAAAGGATCATTGCAAGTGGCTAAGACTAATGTTGGAAAGATGTCGACAAATTTAGCTTTCAGTCAATATAACAAAATGCATCTTTTTGAACCCCATCATATTTTTATCAGGACATATCGTACGCAAGGAAGGTATCAAAGTCAATTTTTCCAAAATAAAAATCATCTTGGACCAAAAAACCCTAGTAAACCCAAAACAAGTGAGAGTACTATTAGGACATACGAGACATTATAGAAAATTCATCCTTCACTACTTAGATATGACGTACCCGTTTGAAGATATATTGAAAGAAGACCAAGAATATGACTAGACTAAGGAATGTGATGCTTCCTTTGACATGTTGAAGAAAAAATTAGTTGAATCACCCATTCTCAAATTCCAAAACTGTCAAACAAGTTTCATGTGCACATTGATGCATCAGGCATAGCAATAGGTGCAATATTGAAACAACCTGGAGCATTAGAGGAAATTTGGGGTCTAAAATGGGCCTTATAAGAAAATGGGCCTACAATAAATTTTGTGATTTAGAATTCAAGAACCAATAGAATTTCAATAAAATGAGTCAACCATAATGGTTGAATTGACATATTTGTCATAAAAGAAAACTACTTTTTTATTCGTATTTTCGACATATCTCCCTATTTTCTTACTCAAAGTTCGAGTGGGAGAGCTGATTGGATGCAAAATTTAATTTTGCATCCAAAGAGTACCCACACTGCATACTTTTGACAGACCCCGCTACCCCAAAAACAAGAAATACCTAAAAAAAGTGATGATGACATCATCATCACATGTTTTCAAGTATTTCTTGTTTTTGGAGTAGTGGGGTCTATCAAAAGTATGAAGTGTGGGTATTTGTTGTATGTGGAATTAAATTCCACATCCAACAAGCTCTCGTGCTAAGAATTTGAGTAAAAACACAGGGAGATATGTCAAAAATATTAACAAAACAAGTAGTTTTTTTCATTCTTCCTCAAAAATTAATAACTATTATTTTATTATTTTAACTATTATTTTATTATTTTCCTTAGGAGGCCCATTTTAGAGCTCAAATTTCCTCCAATTATGATGGGATGTACTATCCAATTGTGTATAGCAATTGAAAACTAAACAAGGTAGAACGTAACTATTCAATGACAGAAATAGAGGCATTAGGAATGGTATTTACACTGCAGAAATATTGACATTACCTATTATCTAATCCTTTCATATTCTTCACATATCACCAAGATTTAAAATACTTGGTAAACAAACCCTTACATCATGGAAGAATATGTCACTAATTGTTACTGTTCAAAGAATTTTAGTTCTAAGTAGTAGTTCGACCACATAAACTAAATGTCAGACCCGACCACTTGTCGAGAATCGACATGGGGGAGGAACACATAGGAGTTGAACATGATCTTCTGGGTGCAAATCTATTTCGAATACAAGATGTACCAAAAGAACTAGAATAAATAGCTCAATTTATAGAGAATGGTCAGGCACCTGAAGGTATGGGCACTAAAAAGAAACAAATTCTAGCAAAGAAGACCACACCATACACTCTAATTGATGGATTCCTATATAAAATCGGATTGTATGAATTACTTTGTTGATGTGTCTTAGAGCATTAAAGAGAAATATAATGCATGAATCACACTATGGACCATATGGAGGACATTTTCAGTCAGACAAGACTGCTAAAAATATCCAACAGTTAGGATTATGGTGGTTGACATTACAGAAGGATTGCCGAAAGTTTGTTAGTAAACGTGATCACTATCAACATTTAGGTTTTCCTTTACCTAGTACTGAGATTCCTTTAATATCGATAAACCCAAGTGTAACATTTGAAATTTGGCCTATTGACTTTATTAGACCATTTCTACTCCCAGCAAGAAAGACATGAACATGATATATCATAACAGCAGTGGAATATGTTACTAAATGGGTAGAGGGAGAACCTGTCAAAACATGATCTAGTGAAGTGGATGCCAAGTTCATATATGAAAATATAATTACTATATTTGGTTGTCCATTGACCTTAATCAGGGACCAAGGATCACACTTTATTAACATAACTATTGCATCATTGACATAACAATTCAATATCGACCACAGACAAAGTACAGCTTATCACCCTCAATCTGATGGGGAGATAGAAGCATTTAATAAAACCCTAACAAGAGGCCTAACAAAAATCTGTAACACTGATAAAGATGATTGAGATGAAAAAATTATTGCTTTCCTATGGGCTTATCAAACAACATATAAATGATCGACTAACCAAACACCATTTCGATTAGTCTATGGCCAAGAAGTAGTCGTCTCACTACACTTCCAATAGTAGACACTACAGGTACCGACAGTTAGCCATCTTCATCAACTAGGGTTGACTACTATAATTGACACACCAAAACTTAGAGATGGAGAGCTGGACCCACTGTTCGGAGTACTCAATAAAGAGGATGCAACAAGAAATAAAAGCAGAAAAGAAAAGATAGAAAAAATTTAGGTAGAAAAAGTCGAATTCTTGACCAAATGCAGGAATATCACACAAAAAATTCTACCAAGAATAACAGAAATCGACATCGATAAACCATTAGAAAGATCTTACTAGCTATAGGAAAGTGTTGTTTTGAAACTTTATACAAAATTGCAGGCCAAGAAATATGAGCAAAGAGAAGATACTTATACTCTACTGAGACATCAATACACAACATTTTCAGAAGCCCACAAAGTACTGCAAGAGCATTTGGAGGAGTCTGCCACCACATAAGAAGTACTGCACAATTGGTATACTTACTATGGCCAGGTATTCTAGCATGCTCGAGAGACTCATGAACACATCAAATAATTATAAAATCAACAAGGGATGGAGGAAGAAATGAGGAGCACGATACAAGATCAGATTGTACTGGAGACAGCAAAACTTGAAAAATTAGAAAAACAAGCACATCAATGGATGAATCAGGCACTACCCAGCCTCGACACACTCGAAAAAATTTGTCCACGAATGAAAAGATTACTTGACACAACAGAAGAAAAAACTCAATTGTTAGGGATCAACATGATCAATATCATAGACCTACCAATACAAAAGAAGATCTCGATTTTGTCAAGCATTACAACCTTGACCATTGACATTCAAAATTCCCTCCGCAATTGGAATAAATCCATTTTGGAGACATGTGTACAGAAACGACCATCTATTCAACTACAAAACCCATCAAGAAAAAACAAATTCGAAGAAAACTACTTTAGACAGGATATTTTTACCTCCCTTGTTTCTTCGGGATGAAGAAATATTTTGTTCCTCTGGGAGATGTTGGAGGAGCTAGTCAATGAGCCGACTAGACTAGTTAGGCATCTAATTAGAGATTAGGTCAGACTCCAAAGGTCGTGTTAGTTGACAGAACTGACAAGTAGTTATTCATAACTGTTTTGTAATCATATATAATAGGCTATTGAGCCAGATACGAACTTGGTTCAGTTTGATGTTTGTATGAACCCATATGTGTTTTGTGTAATATAAAGGTTTTATTCAATCTGTTATCCTTGTTTCTTATCTCTGTTATAATTATATGATTTTATGTGTATTATTGGTAAATTAGTGATCTGAATGATTACAACAAGAGCCCATTGCATGTGAACCTGATGATTTGTTTGATATATTGGGCGTAATCCAATTACATATGTTTTATGTATGATTTCATGTGTTGGGTGTGGACCCTGAAGCACATAATTGATTATATGTTTTGTGTTGAGCGAGGAGCTCTGGAACACATGGATATTTGATGTTTGTGGTGAGCGATAAGCTCTGTAGTACATGAGTGTTTAGATTTGTGTTGAGCGAGAAGCTCTAGAACACATCAGTTATGAAAACCTTTGTGTTGAGCATGAATCTCTGAAGCACATGAAAAGATAAAATTGGAAGTGTTGGTCATAATCCATGGAGCCTTCCATGTTGATGTTGATCATAAGCTTTGCAACATCGCATCCTTTTCCACTGTATCCCTAGGCATAACCTACAAGTACATCCTAGCATTATTTTTGAGAGAGGAGCTCTGGAATCACACTAAGTTTGTAACTCCATTTTTTTAGCGTTGAGTATGGACTCTAGATATGCACTAGGAGTTACTGAAAAGAATTAATTATGTCAAGTGAAAATGAATCGAATAAAACATTGATCTCATCTGACTTATTTTTAAGTGATTAATTGAAATTTCAAATTTGTGTATTTCATCAAGCACTGAAGAACTACCATGTTATACGAGGGAATCCAACATGTAAGGAAGTTTAGAGTTTTCTAGCATAGCATTAGAGGAAATTTGAGGTCTAAAATGGGCCTCCTAAGGAAAATAATAAAATAATAGTTATTAATTTTGGAGGAAGAATGAAAAAAACTATTTTTTTTGTTTGTATTTTCGACATATCTCCCTGTGTTTTTACCCAAATTCTGAGCGGGAGAGCTCGCTGGATGAGGAATTTAATTTTGCATCCAAAGAGTACCACACTGCATACGTTTGATAGACCTTGCTACCCCAAAAATAATAAATACCTGAAAAAACGTGATGATGATGTCATCATCACATTTTTTCAGGTATTTATTGTTTTTGGGGTAGTGGGGTCTATCAAAAAGTATGCAGTGTGGGTACCCATTGGATGCAGAATTAAATTATGCATCCAACAAGCTCTCTCACTAGGAATTTGAGTAAAAACACAGGAAGTTATGTCCAAAATACGAACAAAAAAAGTAGTTTTCTTTTATGACAAATATTTCAATTCAACCATTATGGTTGACTCATTTTATCAAAATTCTATTGGTTCTTGAATTCCAACTCACAAAATTTATTGTTAGCATTTTTTTTTATAACGCCCATTTTAGAACCCAAATTTCCTCTAATGTTGACCTAACCCTTACGTGAAGTCCTTATTAAAGAAAGACTCATATGTTTAGGGATCATGTTATATGATACCTAAGAACAAAATGTTAACAAATGATAACAAAATGTTAACAAAATGTTAACAAATGATATATATATATATATACATTATATGTATAAAGAGTAAGCATATTAATAATACTAATAGCTATAAGAAATAGAGAAAGGCTCCATATATTATTATTATTATTACTAATGATAATTAAATATTAGAATACCTACAAGAGTCGAAATAGGAACTAATTAAAAGTTCCTAAGTTAAATATTAAAAGTACCTAAATTAAATAAAAAGAGTTAAATGAATAAATCAAATGATTCTTGATTTAACTACCCCTTTGAATGAAAAGTATTCCCATAAAAACCCAAGACAAAGAGAGGCTTGGGGATCTTCTATCTTTTGGCTATTTCCATAATTCTACCTGATTATTTTCAAGAAAGTTCTTAGGTAACATTTTTCCTAAGAGGAAAAAGAAGAATTGATTGAGAACCTGATATCCCAGTTAGGGAAGCCTTACCTTAGGAGCTCTAAGCTACTTGCATGTTGGAACCAACTTGGGGGGATCCAGATTGAAACCAAGAATGATTTCGGGTCATGGTTGGGTGGAACGTGGTAGTTCCCAAGTGATTCGATTATCTAAATAGAGGTCATATGTACCTATGAATTTATTAATTTTGGGTATTTGAGTGTGAAGGTTTTCATCCATTAAAACAACTTCATCTTGCAAGTATGAGGTTCTTGATTTTTCCCTTGCAAATTTTACTAGTTTTACTATCTGAAGTAGATTGAATTTTGAATTATTATTTAGTAACAATCTGCTATAAGCTAGGTTAACTTTTCACCGTTTCCAGTTTCTACACCTGCAGGTTAAACTCATTGTGTACTAACATATATAAATCTTTTACCAAAGATTAGGGTTATCTATAGGAGGGTTTTGTTTGTTAAACTCCTTGTTTATTAATAGATGTATTTCTTTATCAAAAGTTAGGTTATATTTTTTTCTTTTAAATTTTTTTATCTTAATATATATTTTATTCATGATGAGATATGCACCATTAGTGCTATCTATGGGAAGTTTTGTTTTCTAGTTCGTTATGAAATTTATTTTCTTGTCTATAAATTCAATTCTAAAACCTACAACTAATTTAAAAACAGAGCCTATACATATTATTTATACTGGAGGATTTCATATTTCCAGTAGGACTATATTTAATATAAATAAACGAACTAGAATATATAATATTAGTCTAATATCTAAACAGAATATTATAACATAAATATAAATGGCTAACACATTAAATTAGAATATTATAAAACAGAACTTAAAATGAATCATTCCATTATTATTATAAAACTACAATATCAAATATCAAGTTAAGCTATTGAGACCTCTAAGGTCTAAAGGCATGAGTGCCTCATTCATCATAAACACACTATATACTACATAACATAAACATAAAATAAAAATATCCAAATCATATCTCACAAAATATTCCACATAGTAAAATCAACCCTAACTTAATCACAAAACACATTAACATATATCACATCAATCAAGAGGTCATAGGATCGAATCTTGTTGGCATTCATGCCAAACCAAATTTATCCATACACATATATTTTACAACTGTCGTATCCAAGATCGACTCATGTGAAGCTCATGACTTCAAAACCCCAAAATACATTTAAAAACATGTCCAACATCAAATCCTGTAGGATTCGTTAGCATTGTTTTAACACTGTAATAATTCATAAATATTTTACACAGTCTACATTATCAAGATCGAATGCCATAAGATTTAACCAAATATCGAAACCATTTCCCTCTCAACGTTTCCATAAACCAAATATACACGTTGTAAAACATTTTAACATTGTTCCACACAGTAATAAAACCCCAAGTTATATACATTGAATCCATTTCATGGCTCGCGACCATTATACAAAATAGTAATCCCTTAACATAACTATACACCCATAAATTCCAATCTCTCTCACTCCTAAAACCCCTAATCCTCCAATATATATCTCTCTCACATTCTCCCCTACTGATTATCCCTCACCACTAACTATCAAAACTCTCACCATGATATCTTTGTATATCTCTCCAAACCCCTACCTCCTAATATCTCTCTCCCTCTCTCTCTCTCTAAGCACCTATCGCCTAATATCTCTCTCTTTAAACCTCTACCCCACAATATCTCTCTTTCTCTATTCCCTACCACTAACCTCCTGCTCATCCAATCTCAAACTCTCTCTCTCTCTCTCTCTCTCTCTTATCTTTAGGGAGACCAAAACTTCACATTAGGTATTCGTCAACTTATACATTGTTTCCTTCAATAATTCACACTCTTTCATGTCTTCTACTCTCTCTCTCTCATTTCATATATCTCTCTTCCATTCAACCCCTAACTTGCTATATTTCTCAATCTGGAAGCCCCTAAACCCTTAGTATATTTCTCTCTCTCTCTCTCTCTCTCTCTCTCTCTCTCTCTCTCTGATAACCCTCCTATAGATAACCCCCCACCACTAACCATCAGCACTTCCTCTATGATATCTCTATATCTCTCTAAGAACCTACCTCCCAATCTCTCTCTCTCTCTCTCTCTCAACTCCTAACCTACAATCTCTATCTCACACTCTCTCCCCACTAACACTAACCACATCCCCATACAATATCCATCTATACCCCACTATCACTAACCACCTACACATCCAATCTCAATCTCTCCCCCTAGAACTAACCACCTCCCCATCTAATCTCCATCTCCCCCTATTTCCCTCTCTCTCTTTCTTCCTATCTTTTGGGCATCCAAGAGTTCACAATAGATATTGGTCATCATTTGCATATTTTCCTTCAAGACTTCACACTCTTTCATGTCTTCTACTTTCTCTCTCTCTCTCTCATGATCTCTCTCTCTCCCCTTCCACTAACCACCTCCCCATCCCTCTTTCTACATATATATTTAAACCTATAAATTCCAATCTCTCTCACTATCTAAAAACATAAACCCTTAATATATTTATCTCTCTCTCTCTCTCATACTCCCCATATTGATAACCCCCCACCACCAAACAGTCGACATTCCCTTCGTAATCTCTCTCTATCTCTCTATAAACCCCTACCTCTAAATTTCTATCACTCTCTCTCTCTCTCTCTCTCTCTCTCTCTCTCTCTAAACACCTAGCCCCTAATATGTATCTCTCTCTCTAAACCCCTAACCCGTGATCTCTATCTCACTCTCTCTCTCCCTATAACTAACTACCTCCCTACCGAATCTCCATCTCTCAATCCCTTCCTCCATCCCACCCTCCCTCTCTCTCTACGTATCTATCTATGTACCTATCTCTCCCTATCATATGTATCTCTCCCCTTCCACTAAAAACCTCCCCATATCTATCTTTCTCTCTCTTTATATATAACCCATAACATCCAATCCCTCTCACTCTCAAAACCCCTAAACAATCAATGCATTTCTCTCTATCACCCATACTCTCCCTGCCGATAAACCCCCACCACTAGACATTCACGATTCCCCTATGATCTCTCTCTATATATCTCTTTCTATAAACATGTACCTTCCAATCTCTCTATCACCTCTCTCTCACAACCCACAATATCTTTATTTATCTAAACCATTATCCCCTAACCTTTATCTTTCTAACCCCTTAATCCACAATATTTATCTCACACTCTCCTCTCTACCACTTAAACCTTCCCATCCAATCTCTCTCTCTCTCTGTCTCTCGCTCTTCAAGGAATCCAATACTTCATAGTATATATTGGTTAGCTTCAACATCTTTCTCTTCAAGACTTCACTGTTTTATGTCTACTACTCTCTCTCTCTCTCTTCGATGCATCCAAGACTTCATAGTATATATTGGTTATCTTCAACATCACTGCATTCCAGAGTTTTCACTCTTTTGTGTCTTCTACTCTCTCTCTCTCATAATCTATCTCTCCCCTTCCACTAACCACTTCCCCATCCCTCTATCTCTCTCTATATATCGAAACCCTTATCTTGTAATCTCTCTCATTGTTTAGACCCCTGAATGCTTAATATTTTTATATCTCTCTTATACTCCCCCTTCCGATAACCTCCCACCACTAACCATCGACAGACCCCCCATCATCTCTCTCTAAACCCTTACCTCCTAATCTCTCTCTCTCTCTCTCTCTCTCTCTCTCTCTCTCTCTCTCTCGCTAAACCTCTAGCCACCAATATTTCACTATCTCTAAACCCCTAACCAACAATCTTATTTCACTCTCTCTCTCTCTCTCT
>LPNX010046977.1:118777-145704 GCA_001517045.1 Pseudotsuga menziesii
CCCCTACCACCGAATTCTATCTCTTTATTTTACATACTACCTGTATCGCTAACCCCCTCTCTTCTACACCCATATTTCTAACCCCCTACCCCTATTTATTCTTCTTTCCCCCTTCCTCCCCTCATACACCCAAAACTCCTACCTCCTACCCCCACCCCTCAACCTCTAACAACCTCCTGTCTCCCAATAACTAGAAAATGTCAACAATACCCCATGTACACTCATTTCTCCCAAATATTTTAATGATGTGAGCATTAAATATATTTTTATATGTTCAATGTTGAAAAAAATTGTTGGAATGTGCACAGATCAATAATGTGTGCGCATTCCAGTGTTTATGAATAGGACAAAAAACAACTTTTCTCCAACATCTATCTTCTAGTTTCATGCCTTCCTAAATTTGCACAATTTTCATGATTACTTGTTATATTGCTTACAAATTGATCAACATTCATATTTAAATTGTCAAGTTGTCACACCTCTTAGACACACCAACTACATTGGACAATTCTTAGAACTTTTTTTGCAAGATTGGAGCATTCCCATACCTCTTGGACACATTGCAACATTGATTTTGCATTGCAATAAAGGATCTATTTGGTAGGAAGGTATGGTGGTATTTTTTCTATATGATTTTTATTTTAGTATTCATTTAAAAAATGCAAATCTCAGTGGATTTAAAAATTCAAAATAAACATCAAATAGGTCTCCATTTCTCTCACAAATATTCTAGTCTTCACGAAATATGTAGATTTCAATGCAAATGTAATGAAATTCCAAATTTGAAATTCAATGCAAATAGGTAGAGTTCAATACAAATCAAGATTTGAAATTCCAAGTAACCTTCATTAGAGAGAGTTGCTCTAAAAAATTGTCCCACACCTCCATATTGAAGATCTTAAAAAATCAAACCATTACCTTCATGCTCTCTACTACAATATAAATGTTCAATTTTTTCTAGAAATTAAAAATGTCAACTCATGCCTACATAAATACTAAGAGTGATGAGTGAAACTTTGAAATATCGTGGATTTGAATTCACTTTCCTAGATGTAAACTCCCTTATCCAATTTTTCCTTTCAACACCTTACCCTTTTCTCTAAAAAATTGTTTATAGACACCATGCTAAAATCCTTAACCAATAAATCAAATTGAATATAAGCATTATCCCTTCCAAAATAATTGCTTCAGAATCCTCATGTCTTTTCCTCAGTCTATACCCTCAAATTTCATCCAATATCAAAATCCCCACACTAAATAGTTTATTCCATCTGCAAAAAATATAAGGAAAAACAAACTTTCATGGTTAGTTCATCCGTAATTATCCTACAAAGTGCGTGAATTATTACGAATTTTTCATCAAGACATCATCTATTTCTAGGATGACCAAGTTCAACAATCCATTAAGACATCAAAGACAGAATTAGGTGAGGACCACTACAGTCATTCCATTTATTACATTAGAAAAACATTGCAAACATGCAATCATTGACATCTTATTGCAATTAGGTGAGGACCATTGCAAACATGTCATCGATCATTACATTAGCAAAACGTTGTCTAAACCATGACTCAATTACAACCATAGTGAGATGTTGGCCTTGCATATTGTCCTTTGAATTCAGAAATTTTGTCATTAGTTCTTTATACATAAAACTAAACTAATCACAAAGTCAAACTCAATACATTATATACTAGGGTGACCATGGCCCTTAATAAGTTGATCATTGACCACCACCCAAAAATAATTTTGCATTGCCTATTTTTGGCCTTCACTCTTTCATGAATACATTCACATATATGAAATTATTGGGTTCCTTTTATTTTATCTTATCTAAAATTGGAAAATATCAATGAAAACATCTTTTTTTTTGTTTTCTTTTGTACACTACATGAAATAGTGAAAATGAAATCTCAAATAAAGTTAAAATGGTTCAATTTTTAAAAGTTGATGGGCGCTTTTTTCCTTTTTCATGTGTCTCAAGATTGTAACTCTCACCTTTTGAACTCTACATGGAGGGAATTATGGGTGCATAAGAATAAGTATAAATAAGATGGTACAATTGATCATTATAAATCTCATTTAGTTATAAAGGGTTACGCACAAAAGGAAGGAATTGATTATATGTAAACATTTTCTCCATTGGAAAAGATGGATATATGCATTAGGTGTTATATTTCTATCATTCAAGCTATCATTATGATATTAAGATCTTTAACTAAGAGAATAACATGCACAACAATAAAAACACAACAGAGAAGAGACACAAAGCATTTTCCTCAGGGAAACCATAAAGGAGAAAACCCCTCAACTTCCTCAAAGATAGAATCAACACCAAAAGTAAAAGCCGAAAACATAAAGATGATCTCCCAACAATAGTAGTCTCTCTCTCTGATCCCAGCAACTTCTCCTCTCACTCATGCGCCCCAACGAGTGATTGTGTGTATGATAAATAGAGAGGCTCACTCTCTATTTATATTCTTTCATTCACTTGAAACCCACTCCAACATGTTGGACTCACTTAACAATTACTTACTAGAGCCAACATCTCTAGGAGTGTCTAATAACCCTAGTTCCCCACAACTTGTGGGGAATTTTCCTCCTCTGACCAATAAGGAGGTTTATCCTTAACACAATGGTGGGGAATATTGCCCTAACTTACAATGACTCACCTAGGGTCGACTTCTCTAGGATAGT
The DNA here is from genome assembly GCA_001517045.1 of Pseudotsuga menziesii. Lineage (NCBI taxonomy): Eukaryota > Viridiplantae > Streptophyta > Pinopsida > Pinales > Pinaceae > Pseudotsuga > Pseudotsuga menziesii. The sequence continues at coordinate 121,476 of LPNX010046977.1, forward strand.
CTAATAAACCTAGGGCCACCCCACAACTGCAGGGACTTTAACCCTTGACCAATAGGAGGGTTACCGATAATGACTTGACATGACTTGTTACATTATAGAACCTCCCGATAGGAACATTAGGGCATGACATGACTCAAATACATTATAGACACATCCTGTAATAAACATCGGGGTACAATACATAAGATATACAAATGAATATATTCTGAAGTTACAAATACATCAACACTCCCTCTTAACTAGGAAGGTATTCTTTGGACACAATTTATCAGCACAAGTCTTCTTCTCTATATCATCTGGATCATCATTGAGTTCTTGTCATATTCATCTTCAAGTCATCTTCATCTAGATCTGGATCATCATCATTGAATCTAGATCATCATTGGATCTGGATCATCATCACTGGATCTAGATCATAACTCGATCTGGATCATCATCACTAGATCTAGATCATCACTCGATATGGATCATCATCACTGAATGTAGATCATCACTCAATATGGATCATCATCACGAGTGCTATCTCATGATTCTTCTCATCACAGGAAGTTCTACAGAGCCAACCCTTTTTCATGTTGGTTGTAGGCCTAGCCTCCATGGAGGTCTTCTTAAGTTCTTATATCTGACACCAAGTTAGAATGGCCCACCCAGCACTTACATCTGACTATGAGAGGAGCACATCCAACACCATGTCAGAAAGGCATGCCCAACACTCACATCTGATCATGTAGGAACCAATCCTATAAACACATCAGAAAGGCTCTGCACTCACATCTTACCATGGGGGGAACACATCCCTCAACCATGTCAGAAAGGATATGCACTTACATCTGACAATGGGGGGAACACATCCCGTAACCATGTCAGAAGGGATCTACACTTACATCTGACCATGGGGGGAACACATCCCGCAACCATGTCAGAAGGGCTCTGCACTTACATCTAACCATGGGGGAAACACATCCAACAACCATGTCAGAAGGGATCTCAACCCCAGGTTGAGGGTTCCTGGTAACTGACCAGGTGCCTCCATTCTCCAAGAGAATGGAAACAACCCTTATATCTGATCAAGTGGGAACACATCCCTCAATCACATCAGAATGGCCATGGGCTCACATCTAATCATGTAGGAACAAATCCTATATTCATATTAGAATGACCCTCAATCACAGGCCAAGTATTCCTGGTCACTGACAGGGCACCTCCATTCCAAGAATGGCAATAGCCCTTACATCTGTTCATGTAGCAACCAATCCTATAGTCATATCAGAATGGCTCAGCACTCATATCTGAGATGGAAGGAACAAATCCTCTCACCATGACAGAATGGATCATCCCTTACATCTGACCATGGAAGGAACCAATCCTCTCACCATGTCAGAATGGCTTATTGACTCATCACTTCCCCTTGGAAGGAACCTCCATCTGGATAACACGAAGCTTCTCCCTGAAGTACTCAAACTTCACTCTAGCTAATGGCTTTGTCAACACATCAACTATCTATTCATTTGTCACAACATAGTGGAGATTCCCTGCTCCTCTGCACCATATCCCTGATATAGTGATACTTGATCTCGATATTCTTACACTTGTCATGGAACATCGAGTTCTCCAACAATTTCACACAACTTTGGTTGTCACAATATATACAAGTAGAATCAACTAGAGATCAAATAAATTAGACAATAGCTTCCTCAGCCATACTGCCTCACAACTAGCTAAACAAGTTGTGACATACTCTACTTCAGCTGTACTCAGTGCCACATAGGATTGCTTCCTGCTAAACCAAGAGATCACACCTGATCCCATATGGAAGCAGCACCATGAAGTGCTCTTCCTATTGATGGCACTCCCTACCCAATTTGAATCAACATAACCCTCCAAGTTAATATTTTGATTCACCTCCTACTTGATCCCGTAATCAATTGTACCCCTCATGTATCTTATTGCATGCTTTGCAACCATCAGTTGAACATGTCTCGATGTGTTCATAGCAAAGCAAATATCTGGTCTCGTATTCATTAGCTACATCAAGGACCCAATCATCTGACAATACATTGTAACATCAACCGTCTTTGATGAAGCATGACTCAATAGCTTCAGTTTTGATGTTGTAGGTGTGGCCATGGCCTTGCATTCCATCATCCTGAACCTCTTTAAGATCTCTACTACAAACTTCCCTTGTCCAAGGAATATTCCATCCGCATTCTGCCACACCTCCATGCCTAGAAAATAGTGCATCGACACATAACAGGAGCATCACTGGTCTACCGCCTTCAACCTTGAAGCAAAGGTTGGAATCCACTTTACTCTTAGTAAGTACTAGAGTCATTAGTAATCTATCCATCCTATCATACCATGTCGAACCTCAAGAAATTCTGTAGTCACTCCCTCTGAAGTGGAGCATCATACTCCCTCTGTCTTCCATACTCTATGCATTGAAACACTATGTACCAGAGTGACAAGTATCTTCCTATGCTACTAATATTCTATGTATCCATCTAGTGTATAGAATTTCATCTTCAAACTTGTAGCAAGGGTTAATATCTTCATCAAGCTCATCATGTATGTGTTTCAACTTCCACTGGCTACAAATTTCTCTTCGTAGTCTATGCCTTCTTTTCGTGAGAAGCCTCGTGCTACGAATCTTTCCTTGTATCCCACGATGTTTCCATCTACTGCACGATGGAACTATGAACTACCCTTCACGTATCGATATTGCATCCTAGACATCATTCCTCTTGAACTGGTCTTCCCTTTCTTCTTGGTTATAGCTTGAAGGTTCTGCATCAATGATGTCGCTGCATTCGTCATATTATTCTTCATCTTGAACTGTTGTCACTTGTTCTTCAGAACAAGTCTCATTCTTCTTTTCTTGTAGGAGATTGTGTATGCGATCTTTCCTATAAGTCAAATGCATTTGTATGGTTATAAAAATTTCATAAGGAATATTCATACTGTCAAGTTCTTATGTATAAATATATGATCATGCAACTACTTTACCTAATACAACATCCATCCATATCTCACGGGAACGTTTCTAGATGCCTTCCATCTCTACCAGGACAACATTGATATTGTGCACTAATCCAATATGTCAGCAAAGAGGTTTCATTCTAGATAAGTAGAAATGGACATTTGTATAGCACCATAAGCTACTTACCCATCAAATTCATATTATTAGTATACTATCATTAATGCAAACATTCTATCATGCATAATACATTAACTGGATATAAACAAATGCATAACAAAACAATATCATGAAATGATAATTGAATACTTATCTTTATTTATTTTGTGGGTAGACTCCTTCTTGAGCCTTTAGCTTCATCATCTTCTTCATTCATAATAGCATCATTTCTTATCCAAATGTTAAGGTGGATAAGAGTTTTGTCAAGTGTTGAAATATTCATATTCCTCATCACTTGAGGGAACTTCTTTGGATCAACAAGGATCTTCTTGGCCTTGATCAAGTTCTTCTAGTGTAAGGTTTTTAGCCTCATCTCCCTCTGGAAGTGGAAACTTTATACTCATGTAGGTGTCCAATTCATTTTATTCAGAGAGATCAAATACTTCCATGCTTGGAAGTTGTCAACTTCGCCAAGATTATCATCAAGCTGATGTGATATATCACTTTGAAATGAGAATCTCAAATGAAAATAGCAAAAGATTAGATCTTACCGATTTGAGGTGTCCATCCTGGTTCTGTAGCTAACTGATCTAGGGTTTTTCAAAGAAACCATAATCTTCAAAACTTGGAATATTTCAGATCTGATTAGATATAAATATATATATCTTCAAGGAAAGTTGTCCAATGTACTCCTTTTTTGAAAAAAGTGGAGGGAAGCTCAGGGGAACAAGAAGCCCTAGTTTTCCAATTTCTTCTACAGAAATGCCTATTATTATTTCTGTGGTATCTCCGCAATTAATGCTCCTCTATGTCTGAAAATTTTCACGAGGTATCTTCGAATTTCCCTATTCCAACACCACAGGTTTCATCAGGAGTGGTTTCAACAATTGGGACTTATGATCATTTTCCCAATGTAACCTGTTACTGGACTGTTCAGAATAGAGAATTTGTATATACTACCACATGTCACTTTTTCATCTTCTAGGTCTAAAAGTTAGACCATAGAAATTAAAGTCAGTTACCTTTCTGGAACATCTTTGGAAATTTCATTTGTACCTTTGTAGCCCAAGATATAGCAATTCGCCCCAGGTGTCATGTTTAAGGATGAATCCTAGAAGAGGCTGGAACCCTAACTTGGATGGATCATATCTACCAGAATATAGCGAATATGAGGTGGAATTTTGGACACGTTGTACATAAGTATTTCATTTTCAACCCTACAATTTTCAACTCTTGATCCTTCCCCAATCCCAGGATATGGTGAATGTACCAAAACTTATCAGTTTTAGTATTTAGGTTTTATTCGGCTCGGGGTCAAACTAGGGTTTGACTTTACTGGAGTTTCACTCAACCGAAAACATTGATCCAGGTCTCTAAACTTTGATTTTGATGAGGAGAGAAATCCTATGCCGGGCTCACTCAAAAATTCCTCTTTTGTAAGAAGCCCTAATTTCTCACACCAAAAACTAAAAATGCTCGGAATCGAATTCTGCTTCAACAAAAAGATGTGCCCTTCAATGGAGAATCAACCTAGCATACTTTTGCTGATGGATTATGGAGAGAGACCCAAAAAGTAATAAGCCCTAGATTCTGTAGCTGCATAATGTCTTCTTCCCAATTTAGCTCTGATTCCATGCTACATTTTTATCATTCAAGCTAGCATTATGATCTTAGGATCTTTAATTGAGATAAATACATGCATAGCAATAAAAACACATGAGACAAGAGACACAAATAATTTTCCTCGGGGAAACCATAAAGGAGAAAACCCCACAACTTTCTCATAGATAGAATTAACACCAAAATTAAAACCCATAAACATAAAGATGATCTCCCGACATGTTGTGCCCCTACCCAACAGCCTTTAAAAAACATTATTTCATCAAATAAATTTTGTTTTGATGAAATGTTTGAATTTCATATAGCAAACCTAAAGAATTGATAGCTACTGAAACATGAAATTCAATGTTTTTAAAGAAAACATTTGCAGACTATGGATTAGTTGACAAAATTACTATTTTGAAATTATTATTTTGAGTGGATAAGTGTTAATAATTTGTCATAACCTAATAGTGATTTCTTATCCAAATATTTATCATTTAATTTTATTACGTGATTTTGTTATCATAAATGTTGATAAGGTTTTTGAAATTGGGAGGCTGGTTATGGTATTGATGACACCTTATAAATGGGTAATTTTGATTCAATTATTCAACTTGGTAATTATGATTCATTTAACGATGGATATTGAAAGATAAAACCATGCATTCAATTTAAGAGTTTGAAAAATATTTTACTAAGCCTATCCTATTATTTTTGCTATATTATTAAAAGTGTTGAATAAATAAAGATCAAATAAGAAATCCTCCAGGCCACATTGTGAACAAATGGAGATAGATCTGAAAAATCCGCCACATGGGTTTTTCTAATAACGGACCCATTTAGTTGCACTCATGAGGATTTTGCCAAAAAGTGATGGATTCTAGGATATTTCGAGGGTTTTCTTGACACGATTTTTGCAGTTGCGGCCGGCAAAATTTTGCTTGTGTAAAACCTAATTTGGATTCCGTTTTTGGTTATTTAAGCAGACTGGAATTTGCTGGAAGGGAGGTGGACGTGGGGGCTGCCAAATATGAAGAGATTTCTCTCTTGTAAGCTCAGAAAACACTGCTGCATGAGGTCGATAGTTGATGGAGAGGAGACAATAAGACTGTGGTTTGATTTATCTGCGATTTTAGACCGTTATCTGTCTTCAGCTACGATATGTTAAATTGGTGATATTTTTAATATATGTTTATAGTTTGTATACTTGGCATATAGTTTTGATATCTATCAGTCTTGTCATTTCTTTTCTATTTTATCTATGTTTGTTATGATTCTCTAAAGAATTTTGCAAATATACATGTCTTGTACGATTATCGATTTTTAATGTTTTTGATCTTGCTGATATGTCATGTTGTTTAATTAATGATCAATATCATTGTTTATATAATATGTAATGATTACTGTATGGTTTTGTTAATATTTAAATTTCTTTAAATATTATCAAGTGTATTCATGCAGTATTCCTATCAGCATAATTCAATTCCAGATTTAATATTCTTTTCACTTTTGATCAGGATAAGATCGAGTATAGATTAATATGCTGTTTCTTTAAACTATTTTATGGAAACCAGTCAGTGAATCACATTCAGGATCAAACTTACAGCATAATAACATAATTTCTTTTATTTTCATTATGTTATTAACATTTCATTAAATCAGAATTTAATATTTATACTGCTGTGAGATTAGTCTTTGATTTTTGTAATTAATGTATATTTGTTAATAATACAATTTTGTAATTATTTAAACATGTTAATATTTGATTAATTTTGTGATTATTATATTATAAGTTAAGATTAATTGTATAGATTTAGTTCATAGATTAATTTAATTATATTAATAATTCATTAGTAATCAGATTAACTCATTTAATTTGTACATTTGTTAATAAGTTTGTTGTGTATATTCGTAGGTATTTGATAGATTTAACAATAGCTTTGTTTTAGTTTTAGACTTTCAGGCTAACAAAGCCTTTAAACCTGTCGGAAACAACCATCCCAAACAGCTTGGAACCTGCTCTAAGGATCTCAGTCTGGGTTGTCTTCCCCGTTACGTGCATAGTCACATATGCCCGTCAACATTGGCGCTAGAAGGAGGGCTGATCAACAAGACGGCCATTTTGATTTGTTTGATTTTGGATTTAATTTTTTCTTTGAAATGGCTAATATAATTGATTTAGATCATGCTTTCAGCTTTCATACATCTGGCAAAAGTTTTTCTCCAGAGATGTATAATTTCTTGCAACGACTGAGCTTCGATGGAGAAGGTAAAATTTTTTCCTCTCATCATCTTTCAAATTTTAATTCTTTCTGTGATCTCATAGATCTATTTGATGAGGTTGAGAAATGCAGACTTTTTGCAGGTACTTTCGAAGGAAGAATTCTGATTTGGTTTAAGTTCTTTCCAGCGAAATCCATTCATTCATGGGAACATTTCACAAAGTTATTTCTTAATGATCATGAGGATTATAACTGTAGGAAACTTGAACTTGAGATAGGAAATATTTGTAGACATAAAGATGAATCTCTTTATGATTTCTTTTCCAGATTTATGGTAATATGTTGCAGGTTTCGTGAAAAATACCAGCTTTCTGAAAAGGACAAAATGAATTGGTTTCTTTGGCTTATCTCTTTCTCTGATTTTCATGATTTGGAAAAGAATGAAAATTCTGCAATAGATAGCATGCATGTTAGTTCATTAGTTGAAGTTGATATTGAATCTATTTTTCCTAATTCCATTGTTGAAAATGAAATTGTTGAAAATGGACAAATCATAGAATTTCATGATGTGCAAATTCAAGAACAAGAGAAAAATGATGATGATTCAACTCTTACATTAAGCGATAATTTCGAAACTCTTGTTGTTCACAAGACAATGGAAGATAAACCAAAAATTCTTAATTCTTCAACTGAATGTGTTAATGATAATATAATTTCATTATCTTCCTTTCATGATGAGTTAGTTCATTTCATTTCTTCACAAAATTCATTAAATCAGAGTTTTGTTAATGATGCTTCGATTAAAGCAGTCAATAAAACAAATTATAGCAACAGAGAAGCATTTGCCTTTTTATACTCTGACCCTTACTACTCTTTGTATCCGGATGTGTTTGCTGATCATAGACTACATTTACACGTTAATAATTTTTTAAAGAATACTTCATTATGGTCAGATTTTGATAGGATATAAGGAAACACATTTTTTGAAGATGAAGGATATTTTGAGATCCATTCTGATGTATTTCAAATTTGTCATGAAGAAGATCATAATTTTTCTATTATCGTTGCTCATCAGACCCATGCATGTTCATCCATTTTGTCTTTAGTCAGTAAGGATTATGATTCAATCTGTGATATTGAAAGGGATGTACAATTGAAAATTAATTTTCCTCAGTACAACATGATAATCATATCTGAAGATAATGTCATCAATTTTAATCTTCATGTTAAAAGACACAGTGACGTATTTGATCTCCAAATAATACTTAAATGTCATTTTGCTCTTTTTGAATTTAGTCATGATGATATGGTGTTTAAAGATACATTTTTTATTGATTCTTTTTCACGAATGTTGAATCATACTTCTGATAAGATTCTTTGTAATCATGATTTTCATGAGAAATCTGTCTTCTTTCGACTTGATTTTTATGATCCGATTTATACATGGTGGGAAGAATCATTCATTAAAAGGTTTTCGTGTCATCTTTTGTGCTTTGTACATACAAAATTTGATTTAGTTTGTTTTCTTCATTCTGAATTATTTCAATTTCTAATGCTAATACATGAATGGTTTTCTCTGGCAGGTTTCAAATTACGCGAATGGCTTCATTGAAAATTTTTATTTACTTAGTTTTGTATATATTTTATTTTATTAGTTTAGGTTAAGTTTATAATTTAGAATGATTTATGTTTGTTTACATTTGATTAAATGCAGGTATATGGAGTTACGGCAACATCATTTTAAGAATGAGATGATGACATCATTATCAGGGAAGTAGTTCTTTACTTTCTCTTGCTTTCTTTAATCATCTTATTAAAAGAAAGAACTTTTCGTCCATTTATAGTTGCATACTCATTAGGATTTATTTTGTTACTTTTGTTTCTGAATAAAACACATTGGATTGACATCTCATCAATAATTGAAAAACAACTTTGACTTAATTTAAAAAAAAAAAATAGGGATGAAAAACATTAAAACATGTTAATCGATTTTAATCTCTCGTTTTCTTTGTTGGTAATTAGTCATATGTTGTTAAACCTATTTTCTGTTTGATGTGATCTTGATCTAACTCATGTGTTATGTGTGTTTCATTTGCTGAGAGTTTTCTCGTAGATTTTGAAATCCTTTGTTTTTGTATTCTGCTCAAATAAAACTCATGTATATATTGGTGGTTTTCTTTTCAATTGATTTTTATTTTTCTTTTGATTTTTGTTGTTCTTTTGAGTTTTCAAAACCAGGAGAAATGATTCGGATCTGGCAATGTTTTTATGTCATAAAATTGGAATCTGATTATATAAGATATGAAGAAAGCTAGACTTTTAGAAATCTGTTCTTATCTCAGAAATAAAAGAAAAAGAAATTGAATTGTTGCAAACAAAACTACTAGACGAAAACTTTCACTTTATTTCGTTTCTTTTATCATTATCCTCAAATTGTTGGATTTAATGAATATCGAATTTACTATTACTAGGAATTCTATTACTTATTTAGAAATCAGTTCTGGGAAAGCAGTTGCAATTTAATAATAAAATCAGTTATCTATAATTCATTTACGCTATCTTACTCGTAAAGAGTTTCCTATTATGTTCCCCCATTATAAACATGCAAATCTCTTGTAGATGAGCACTTAAACGCTGAATATGAAGTCTTCTTTAAACTTATTAGCTTGGGATATAAGCCGTTGGGTAGAATGGTTTAAAAGACGAACCCTTCGAGGCTTTGGACGCCTGCGGGTAGGAGGGCTCCGTTTGTGGCATACTTGGATTCCAAATCATAAATTGTTCTATACACAAAAATCTAAGGTCATCCCACACTCATGAAGAGGTTCCAATGCAGCTTACCCATTAATAAATTGAGAAGTGCTAAATATTCATGTCTTATCTTATCTTGGGTCTAGAACGGTAGGATGCATGGTTAAAAGTCAACCCTTTCGAGGCTATGGACGCCTGCGGGTAGGAGGGTCATGACTATAGTATTGGGATCATATCTTTAAAAACTGGTTGAATATCAAAATTGCATTGTATTTCCTAGGGCTAATTTCTTTTGGAGTCTTATGTTTTCTAAAAAAACTTAAAATTCGTATCATTTTTTAAGGTAATTTCTGGATAATGATAAAAGAATCGAATCTGGTATTAGTTTGAAATATAGTCTTATCACAAGGAACGGTTCTTTTATCTTTAAATGTCAATCTGAGTTAAAGAAAATTTTTCTTATCTTGCTACATATAGAAGTCAGATTTCATGTTTTCACAGAGATAACTGTTTTGCCCAGTCAGTCGTCATCTGTTGTGCCCCTACCCAACAGCCTTTAAAAAACATTATTTCATCAAATAAATTTTGTTTTGATGAAATGTTTGAATTTCATATAGCAAACCTAAAGAATTGATAGCTACTGAAATGGTGACATTCCAGAAGCTACTGAAACATGAAATTCAATGTTTTTAAAGAAAACCTTTGCAGACTATGGATTACTTGACAAAATTACTATTTTGAAATTATTATTTTGAGTGGATAAGTGTTAATAATTTGTCATAACCTAGTAGTGATTTCTTATCCAAATATTTATCATTTAATTTTATTACGTGATTTTGTTATCATAAATGTTGATAAGGTTTTTGAAATTGGGAGGCTGATTATGGTATTGATGACACCTTATAAATGGGTAATTTTGATTCAATTATTCAACTTGGTAATTCTGATTCATTTAACGATGGATATTGAAAGATAAAACCATGCATTCAATTTAAGAGTTTAAAAAATATTTTACTAAGCCTATTCTATTATTTTTGCTATATTATTAAAAGTGTTGAATAAATAAAGATCAAATAAGTATTTTTATAATTAATAGACTTTATTTATTTTTTATTATTTATATAAGATAAATAAATCTTTTAATTATTTTGTATAAATATAATAAATAAATTTCTTTGATCTTTTAAATGTTTACCTAGAAAATTAGGTATAATCAACACTTTATTTTAATTTTATGATATTTGCAAAAATACCAGGAATTAATGTGAATTTTATAAAGGCTTAAAAATGAGCATACTTTTCCTTTTTATTGAAGATTATTGTCTAATTTATCCACCGGTTATTTGAATAACGGCACGTGGTTATCAATGAAGATTGAAGGAGCTATTAATTCAATGGAAAGGTTTGTGAATTTTGTTTTATCCACAACGGGATCCTCATATTAAACCAGCTATATGTTCTCCGATATTGTAGAGATTTGAGAGATGCTAGTCGAATCTATGGATTATTATTTTGCTAATAATAATAAAACAAATATCCTGTAGATGCTGAAATGTTTTAATTGCACATATTGAAACAAATCACAGATTTTGATAACGCCAAAAGAGCTGGAAAGATCATTGGTTAAGCTATTTATTTTCTCATGATTGAATTCTGTTTACACTTCTTTCTTTTATTAGGTTTTTTGTTTTTCATGTGCAGATGCTGGAGATTGTTATGATTCTGGAAATTGCCAGGAGACGAATTTTATTCTCTGTCAGTTATTAAAAACTCATTTTTAAATAACAGACGTTTTTCTAGGCCACGTTGTGAACAAATGGAGATAGATCTGAAAAATCCGCCACATGGGTTTTTCTCAGAACGGACCCATTTAGTTGCACTCACAAGGATTTTTCCAAAAAGTGATGGATTCTGGGATATTTCGGGGGTTTTATGGACACGATTTTTGCAGTTGCGGCCGGCAAAATTTCGCCTGTGTAAAACCTAATTTGGATTCCGTTTTTGGTTATTTAAGCAAACTGGAATTTGCTGGAAGGGAGGTGGACGTGGGGGCTGCCAAATCTGAAAAGATTTCTCTCTTGTAAGCTCAAAAAACACTGCTGCATGAGGTCGATAGTTGATGGAGAGGAGACAACAAGACTGTGGTTTGATTTATCTGCGATTTTAGATAGTTATCTGTCTTCAACTACGATATGTTAAATTGGTGATATTTTTAATATATGTTTATAGTTTGTATACTTGGCATATAGTTTTGATATCTATCAATCTTGTCATTTCCTTTCTACTTTATCTATGTTTGTTATGCTTCTCTAAAGAATTTTGCAAATATACATGTCTTGTATGATTATCGATTTTTAATGTTTTTGATCTTGCTGATATGTCATGTTGTTTAATTAATAATCGATATCATTGTTTATATAATATGTAATGATTACTGTATGGTTTTGTTAATGTTTAAATTTCTTTAAATATTATCAAGTGTATTCATGCAGTATTCCTATCAGCATAATTCAATTCCAGGTTTAATATTCTTTTCACTTTTGATCACGATAAGATCGAGGATAGATTAATATGCTGTTTCTTTAAACTGTTTTATGGAAACCAGCCAGTGAATCACATTCAGGATCAAACTTACAGCATAATAACACAATTTCTTTTATTTTCATTATGTTATTAACAATTCATTAAATTAGAATTTAATATTTATACTGATGTGAGATTAGTCTTTGATTTTTGTAATTAATGTATATTTGTTAATAATACAATTTTGTAATTATTTAAACATGTTAATATTTGATTAATTTTGTGATTATTATATTATAAGTTAAGATTAATTGTATAGATTTAGTTCATAGATTAATTGAATTATATTAATAATTCATTAGTAATCAGATTAACTCATTTAATTTGTACATTTGTTAATAAGTTTGTTGTGTATATTCGTAGGTATTTGATAGATTTAACAATAGCTTTGTTTTAGTTTTAGACTTTCAGGCTAAGAGAGCCTTTAAACCTGTCAGAAACAACCATCCCAAACAGCTTGGAACCTTCTCTAAGGATCTCGGTCTGGGTTGTCTTCCCCGTTACGTGCATAGTCACATATGCCCATCAACACGACAATAGTAGTCTCTCTCTCTGATCCCAGCAACTTCTCCTCTCACTCATGCGCCCCAATGATTGAGTGTGTGTATGATAAATAGAGAGGTTCACTCTCTATTTATATTCTTTCATTCACTTGAAACCCACTCCAACATGCCACCCTCACTTAAAAATTACTTACTAGAGCTGACATCTATACGAGTGTCTAATAACCCTAGTTCCCCACAACTTGTGGGGACTTTCCTCCTCCGACCAACAAGGAGGTTTATCCTTAACACAATGGTGGGGACTATGGAAGCAATCAGTGCTACACAGGAGTGATTCCCGCTAAACCAAGAGATCACACCTAATCCCATACTGAAGCAGCACCATGAAGTGCTCTTCCTATCGATGGCATTGCCTACCGAATTTGAATCAACATAACCCACCAGGTTAATATTTTGATTCATCTCATACTTGATCCCATAATCAACTGTACCCTTCAGGTATCTTACTGCATACTTTGCAACCATCAGTTGAACATGTCTCAATGTGTTCATAGCAAAGCAAATATCTGGTCTCATATTCATCAGGTACATCAAGGACCTAATCATCTGACAATACATTATACCATCAACCGTCTTTGATGAAGCATGACTCAATAGCTTCAAGTTCGATTCCATAGGTGTGGTAATGGCCTTGCATTCCATCATCCTGAACCTCTTCAAGATATCTACTGCAAACTTCCATTGTCTGAGGAATATTTCATCTACATTCTGCCACACCTCCATGCCTAGAAAATAGTGCATCGACACATAACAGGAGCATCACTGGTCTACTGCCTTCAACCTTTAAGCAAAGGTTGGAATCCACTTTACTCTCAGTAAATACTAGAGTCATCAGTAATCTATCCATCCTATCGTACCATGTCAAACCTTAAGACATTCTATAGTCATTCCCTTTGAAGTAGACCATCATACTCCCTCTGTCTTCCGTACTCTATGCATTGAAACCTTCTGTACCAGAGCAACAAGTATCTTCCTATGCTACTAATATTCTATGTATCCATCTAGTGTATAGAATTTCATCTTAAACCTTGTAGAAAGGGTTAATATATTCATCAAGATCATCATGTATGTGTTTCAACTTCCACCAGCTACAAATGTCTCTTCATAGTCTATGCCTTCTTTTCATGAGAAGCCTCGTGCTATAAATCTTGCCTTGTATACCACAATGTTTCCATCTACTGCATGATGGAACTATGAACTTCCCTTCACGTATTGATATTGCATCCTAGACATCATTCTTCTTGAACTAGTCTTCCCTTTCTTCTTGGTTATAGCTTGAAGGTTCTGCATCAATGATGTCGCTACATTCGTCATATTATTCGTCATCTTGAACTGTCATCACTTGTTCTTCGGAACAAGTCTCATTCTTCTTTTCTTGTAGGAAATTATGTATGCAATCTTTCCTATAAGTCAAATGCATTTGTATGGTTATAAAAATTTCATAAGGAATATTCATACTCGCAAGTTCTTATACATAAATATATGATCATGCAACTACTTTAGCCAATACAACATTAATCCATATCTCATAGAAACGTTTCTAGATGCCTTCTATCTCTATCAGGACAACATTGAGATTGTGCACTAATCCAATATGTCAGCAAAGAGGTTTCATTCTAGATAAGTAGCAATGGAGAGTTGTATAGCACCATGAGCTACTTACCCATCACATGCATATTAGTACTATACTGTCATTAATGAAAACATTCTATCATGCATAATACATTAACTGGATATAAACAAATGCATAACAAAACAATATCATGAAATGATAATTGAATACTTATCTTTATTTGTTTCATGTGTAGACTCCTTCTTGAGCCTTTATTTTCATCGTGCTCTTCATTCATAATAGCATCGTTTCTTATCCAAATGCTAAGATGGATAAGAGGTTCTTCTAGAGTTGAGTTCTTCATATTCCTCATCACTTGAGGGATCTTCTTTGGATCAACAAGGATCTTCTTGGCCTTGACCAAGTTCTTCTGGTGTAAAGCTTTTACTCTCATCTCCCTCTGGAACTGGAACCTTTCTACTCATGTAGGTGTCCAATTCATTTTCTTCAGAGAGATCAAATACTTCCATGCTTGGAAGTTGTCAACTTCACCAAGATTATCATCAATCCGATGTGATAGATCACTTTGGAATGAGAATCTCAAATGAAAATAGAAAAATATTAGATTTTACCGATTTGAGGTGTCCGTCCTAGTTCTGTAGCTCGCTGATCTAGGGTTTGTCAAAGAAACCCTAATCTTCAAAACTTGGAATATTTTAGATCTGATTGGATATAAATATATATATCTTCAAGTCAAGCTTTCCAATGTACTCCTTTTCTGAAAACAGTGGAGGGAAGCTCCCGAAACAGGAAGCCCTAGTTTTCCAATTTCTTCTGCAGAAATGCCTGTTACTATTTCTGTGGTATCTCCACAATTAATGCTCATCTATGTCTGAAAAATTGCATTGAGGTATCCTAGAATGTCCCTATTCTAACACCATAGGATTATCAGGAGTGGTTTCACCAATTGGGACTTATGATCATTTTCCCAAGGTGACCTGTTACAGGACTATTCATAATAGAGAAGTTGTAAAGACTGCCACGTGTCACTTTTTCATCTTCTAGGTTTGAAATTCAGACCACAGAAATTAAGTCGGTGACCTTTCTGGAAAATCTTTGGAAATTTCATTTGTACCTTTGTAGCCCAATATATAGCAATTCACCCCAGGTGTCCTGTTTAAGGATGAATCCTAGAAGAGGCTGGAACCCTAACTTGGAGGGATCATATCTACCAGAATATAACGCATATGATGTTGCATTTTGGACACATTGTACATTGGGATTTCATTTTTTACCTCTGCAATTTTCACCTTTTGAGCCTTCCCCAATCCTGAGATATGGTGAATGTACCAAAACTTATTAGTTTTAGTATTTAGGGTTTTTTCGGCTTGGGGTGAAACTAGGGATTGACTTTCCTGGAGTTTCACCCAACCAAAAACATTGACCCAGGTCTCTAGACTTTTATTTTGATGAGGAGAGAAATCCTATGCTGGGATCACTCAAAAATTCCTCTTCTGTAAGAAACCCTAATTTCCCGCACCAAAAACTGAAAATGTTCGAAATCGAATTTTGCTTCAACAGAAAGATGTGCCCTTCAATGAAGAGTTAGCCTAGCATATGTTTGCTGAGGGATTGTACAGAGAGACCCAAAAAGTAAGAAGCCCTAGATTCTGTAACTACACAATGTCTTCTTCCTTGGTTAGCTCTGATTCAATGTTAGATTTTTATCATTCAAGCTAGCATTATGATCTTAGGATCTTTAACTGAAAGAATAACACACACAGAAATAAAAACACAAGAAACAAGAGACACAAAAAAATTTCCTCGGGGAAACCATAAAGGAGGAAACCCCGCAAATTCCTCAGAGATAGAATTAACACCAAAAGTAAAACCCGAAAAATAAAGATGATCTCCTGACAGTAGTAGTCTGTCTCTCTCTGATCCCAACAACTTCTCCTCTCACTCATGTGCCCCAATGAGTAAGTGTGGGTATGATAAATAGAGAGACTCACTCTCTATTTATATTCTTTCATTCACTTGAAACCCACTTCAACATGCCGGCCTCACTTAACAATTACTTACTAGAGCCGACATCTCTAGAAGTGTCTAATAACCCTACTGCCCCACAAATTGTGGGGACTTTGCCTCCTCCAACCAACAAGGAGGTTTATCCTTAACACAATGGTGGGGACTATTTCCCCGACTTACAATGACTCACCTAAGGTCGACTTCTCTAGGATAGTCTAATAGCCCTAGGGCCCCACAAATTTGGGGACTTTAACCCTTGACCAATAGGAGGGTTACCCATAATGACTTGACATGACTTGTTACATTATAGAACCTCCCGATAGGAACATCAGGGCATGACATGACTCAAATACATTACAGGAACATCCCAGAATAAATATCGGGGTACACTACATAAGATATACGGATAAATACAATCCGAAGTTACAAATACATCAACATGAGGTTGGTGGTTGCACTAGCTCGCAATATAGATGGAATATTTTTCATATGGATGTTAAATCAACTTTCTTGAATGGTTATGAGCATGAAGAATTTATGTGGAAGAACCAAATGTTTTGAAGGTTCAAGGTAAAGAAAATTGTGTTTATAACTTGAAGAAGACCTTGTATGGTCCTAAACAAGAACGAAGGCATGATATTCAATAATTTATAAGTATTTTCAAGATCGTGGTCTAGTTAAAAGTTTATATGAAACCAATCTGTATATTCTTCAGTCCAAAAATGATATTTTCATTGTTGATTCATATGTTGATGCCTTAATCTATACTGGGAACAATTCTGAATTGATTCATAAATGTAAGTGACACATGATTGTTGAATCTGTGAAATTACAGGTTTCGGAGAGTTTCATTATTATAGGAAATAGTTTTGAATTCATTTAGAAGTTTAAGTCACATATGATTGTTGAATTTGAGATGCTAGATCTTAGAGAGTTGCAATAATTCTTGGGTACTGAAGTGTGGCAGAAAGCCTATTAGAGGAAATTTGAGTTCTAAAATGGGCCTCCTAAGGAAAATAATAAAATAATAGTTAAAATAATAAAATACTATTTATTAATTTTGGAGGAAGAAAGGAAAAAACTAGATTTTTTGATCGTATTTTCGACATATCTCTCTGTGTTTTTACTCAAATTTCGAGAGATACAGCTCATTGGATGCATAATTAAATTCCACATCCAACGAGTACCCACACTGCATGCTTTTGACAGACCTCGATACCCCATAAAAAGAAATAGCTCAAAAAATGTGATGATGATGTCATCATCACATTTTGTCTGGTATTTCTGGATTTTGGGGTAGTGGGGTCCCTCAAAAGTATGCAGTGTGGATACTTGTTTGATGCAGAATTAAATTCTGCATCCAATGAGCTCTCTCGCTTGAAATTTGAGTAAAAACACACAGAGATATTTCGAAAATACGAACTAAAAAAGTAGTTTTTTTTTTACAAATATGTCAATTCAACCATTATGGTTGACTAATTTTATTGAAATTCTATTGGTTCTTGAATTCCAACTCACAATAATTTATTGTTGGCATGTTTTCTTATAAGGCCCATTTTAGACACCAAATTTCCTCTAATTGGAGATAATATTTTTATGTCACAAGCCAAGTATACTTGGGATATTTTGAAGAAGTTAAACATGAAGAGTTCCAAGCAAGTTGCTACTCCTCTAGAAATCAGGTTGAAGTTAAACATAAATGATTACTCCATTCTAGTCGATAATCTATATCAACAATTGGTTGGAAGTATTATCTATGTAACTACAGATTGACTAGATATACATTATCCATTAAGCATGGCTTGAATGTTTATGTCAAATGCATGAGAATTACATTGGAAAACAACCAAGAGGATTTTCAGGTATATGTGAGGTACAATTGGTTATGTTTTGGTATACAGGTCTATATGTAACAAACCTAGAATTGAAAAGATAAATATTTATTATTTATTTTAGAAAACATTATGTTAAATTTATCGTAAAGTTTTATGACCAAGTTTGTCAAGGATGAATGTAATGAAGAATTATTTATTTTAATAATTAAATAGAAGAGACACCTATCCAAGGGATATTTTTAAATGAGTGTTCACTGACCCACTAGAAGGAATGAGCAGCTATAGAAGACTGGTAGACAAGTGGCAGCACTAGCATTTCACTTTCTAGCTGTTGCAGGAAGGATAATCCCTAAAAATGTGGTCATGTTCCCTGAGAGGGGGAACTGTGTTGGTGGCTCATTTAATTCTGAAACTGACCCAAAGACCTAGGCAATCTTATAAATACAATCAAAATTATGTTTTCAAGAGAATTTACCTTGTGATTGTTGCAAACTAAAAAAATCAGGCACACAAGGAACTTGATGCGGGGATAGATAAAGTGGAGTTGTTGAGTTAATTCTGCTACTAGGTGCTAAGTTACAACGACTTGCTATGTAGGCTATTATCCAGTGATATTCATCCTAGTGGTTCAATGAAAAAGATTAAGGGTCCTAAGCACGTAATCTTGGTTGCTTTAAGAGAAGGTTGGGTGGAATAGTTTCCTCTGGGTGTTTTTCCCCTTCTACATAATACCAAGGTTCTAACTGTTATTTAATTCTAAGTCTGTACTTTTATTTGAAAGGATGCTCAGTAGCTAAAATTAGGAAAATTTGATATGTTACATGGATTTTATTTCTGGAAGCTATTTGGAAAACTATTCGATTTATTCAAAGTTAAGAGTTAAATTTACTATACTGATTACGTTGTTAAGAAAATCGGGTAATGGA
Organism: Pseudotsuga menziesii; assembly: GCA_001517045.1. Classification (NCBI taxonomy): domain Eukaryota; kingdom Viridiplantae; phylum Streptophyta; class Pinopsida; order Pinales; family Pinaceae; genus Pseudotsuga; species Pseudotsuga menziesii. Next base: position 140,671 of record LPNX010046977.1, read on the forward strand.
TGTTATCCTTCTCCCTTGTCTTTGGAGTATGACACTTCTATTATATTCATCTCAATTTATCTTTCTGCTACTATATATAATAATGTTGTTAATCTAGGTCTAAAAAGAAAACAACACCATTATTCAGAGAATACTAAGAAACTATGACATAATCATTATAAAGGGTAAAACATTTACTAAATAACCTTAATAGGGATAAGTACTTAGAGAGTTTCATAATATATTTACATTTCTCTCTTATTTTTAATAACCAATACTTTCATATTTAAAGACCGAAATTATACTCACAATGTATAAATCATAATCCTTATAAAAAAATAACATAGAAACATCAAAACTATATTTAAGAACACGAGGTTTAGGCTTAAGAGCCATGAATAGTATAGTTATGAATTTTATCCATGCTATAACAGAGTTTATTCCTCCTCGTCTAACTCCTATATATTTTCATATTAAACAATGTTATTGAGGTGGAATATAAAAAGAAAACCTATAGTCTTCAATACATTGAAATATGTAATCAAACCCTAGATGTCGTAGGTTTAAACAAATTTTAAAATCTAAGTAATGACTGAGTTATATCGATTTATGGTAAGGGTTATTTTCCAAAATAAAGGTGACATGGTTAGGCTATTAAGCTAAATACCAAATTGAGATAATCGACAGGCCATAGTACTAGTTAGAGGTTGCAGCCCGAATTGGTATTTTCATCTACAGTATAAAAAACTTACAGAAAAAAGGGTACAAACATCCTTAGGGATTATTTTCTCTTTGATTTAAATGTTAGTATTATCCCTATTGAAAAATAGTAAATATAGTTGACGGAATGAAGGCCTCGTGACCATAATAATTTATAATTTTATAAAGAACTCACTGCCTCTTAGGGCCTTATATGAAAAATAACAACAAAAACTGTAAGGCTTAATAATGCCACCGAGTTATAAATCGTAGTAGTCTTGCAAACTTAAAGTCAGTCTTAACCCTAACAAATAATCAAAAAAGAGTATTTTAAATAGCTTTCCAACTTTGTTTTAGAATCTCAATAGACACATGCTACGACATCAAAATAAAGCTACTGCTGTAACCAAAATATAAGTATGGGTAATGTACAAACCCTTTGTGTATGAATACAAATAGTGATATCTGTGTACAGAGGCTCAACAACCTTCTTGTTTTATTTAAACCTTTTACATAACCACAAAACAAAATAGAGGCCTCATGGCCACATTACAATGTTTTTTCCAAAACCTGTAGAATCGAGTTAGGTGCAAAACCCTCACGGTTTCCTTCCAAAGCGTAGACCCAGTGCTAGATTCAAATAAAAATAGAAATCACTGACAGTGGCCTTATGACCCTTTTTCCCAATTCAAATACGACAGCAAGGGCCTCATGACCTCATCTTTTACAAACATTCACAAACTATAAATAAGACTGATAATCAAATAGAATGCATCTATTACCAAAGTGTACACAGTCGCATTGATATTTAAAGCAAATGAGGTTACATTATTGTTGAAATAAATCATGGAATAATATAAAGCACTCATGGGTTCTTATAAGCTAAAAAACATTACAGTATCAAAAAAAGTAATATAAATGAAATAGATATACATTACAACTTTTGTTTACAAAAGTGGCATAGTCACTATGACTCCACAGGTTACGAAAATCTCATTCGAGTTCATAATGTTACCAAAAGAAATTTATCACTTTCACATTGACAAACATGCGCAGATATGATGCCCCAAAGCTATGGGGATAAACATAGAACAAGACACCAAGTTTTTTCCACAGATCCATGAGATGTAAGGCTATAAGTCTTATCAGCTGCAAACTCTTCTCAACCAGTATCCAATCAAAACTCTTGTCGTATAGAGTTGTTCTGGTTATTTCCTGCACATACATTATATCGAGAGTTACATAATAGTAAGCAAACCATGTACGAAGAGAGAAAAAAAATAGTGGAAGTGTGGAAGAATCATTTACCTCTATCAGCATTCGTAAATATAACCATAATCGCCCAAACATCACTAGAACAAGGTTTATGAACTTAACTGGAGAACTTATAAATATTGAACATGTTCATAAGGTGTTGAGGGCCAAGGTTTTTGTCTCCTCTGTCTCTATTCACATAAAGAATAATAAAACATTTGAGCATCCAGAGATCGAGTGCAACATTTGGAAAATAAAAAACACCAAACAGAACCATATCAAAAGAAAAGACACAACCTTTGAGACTCATTAAACCCCTAGAGTTTTTCACCCTTTCTAATTTCCTCCAATTGGAGATTTTAATGTGAACACATGGCCTGCATGTGAATGAAGTTATGTCACATCCTTCGAATAATTCTTTCACTGATTTAGTTCCAAGGTTTATGCCAACATTCACATCAAAACTAAATACCAAAACTTTATGCATAGTGTCACCACTATGGATTTGATAGCATATGGTATAGTTAAGAGTTATCGTATTGTTTTTTATATGTCCTACACGTAGGATTATCCAAGGTTGATATATTTCAAGGAATATGATATAGTTTAGTCATATAGTATATGAATTGGTTAGGATTTTGCATGCTAAGGATAGATATGGTATAGTATATAGTATGGATATAAAAATATGGGTTAAGGTTTAGGTTGTTTTCCAAAACCTAGGTGTAACACCTTTTCTTTTATTATTTTGTTTCCTTGTAGCATAGGATTTTTTCCTTAGCAAAATTAAGGGTGATCTCATCCACCTGCACAAATGGAAAATGAAAGATTCATGCATTAGTCTTAAATACTAAGTAAGACTATGACCTTCTCCTTTAACAACTGATGAGTAGAACAAAACTAAAGGAACAACAAACATTTTTTGCGACTTTACAAACAACAAAGTATATAAAAGCAGTTTTTGTCACAAATAGTATCAACCAGAATGTATGACGTAATATCAACAAAAGGTCATAAAAAGAAGCATGTTAATGATAAACAATAACATAGGCACATAAATATTGTAGATTATAATAAAGCCATTATCATCACAAAAAAGGGAGTAATTGAAGTATAACATCTCTTGGAATTTATTTCCTAGGAATTTCTAGAAGTTACATATGGTAAATAATTTTATTTATTTATTTATTTATGAATTTCTAGGGATGTTACATGTAGTATTAGAGAAAGTTTTCAAACACTATGCCTGATTGGCTCACTCGCATGCAAATAAGAAAACAAATATACTTATTTTGTTTACATTTATTTTTGTACAGAAATATAAAATCCGTTTTGCAGAAAAATGGGAGGTGTTGAAGCATTTGCTGAAAATGGGTCTTAGCACAACAATCCAGACAACATCTATGTAGAGCTGAATAATCCACCTTAAGAATTAATACAAATAGTTAAGGATTTGAAGGATGAGCTACAAACTTTAAAAACACATAATGAAATAATTCTCAAGTTGAATTAGTTGTTATTAGACAAAACACATAACAGAGGAAAAGATAAAAGAAATATCTATAAAAACCGATTCTAAAACTATGTCTTACAAACATAAAGGAAAGAAACAAGAATATTCTGATAGTGAATCTTCTTCAGAGGTTAATGCAAGGTCACATAGGGGAATGTATACATATACAATTAACAGTAGTGAAAGTGACCATAAACCTAGGAGAAAGAAGTATAAATCTTATGAAGAAATTTATGGGGAATTTAAAAAGATAAAGCCTCCCATGTTTAACGAAGAAGTAGAAAAAGGTGAAGAATTCGAGGCTTGGATGTTATGAATGAAGAAATATTTCCATATTTATAACTATTCTAACAGACTGAAGGCATGAATGGCTATCCACAACCTAACCATAAAAGTAGACATCTAGTGGTAGGACATAAAAAGAGTCAAAATTATTAAGGAGAAGTACCTAACCTGGAGAATCTTTAAAAAGTATTTTAAAAGGATTTTTGTATCTGAGAAGTACTACGAGGAAAGAACTAAAAAATTATATGAACTAAAATTGGGTTCAATGTAAATGAAATATTTAAGTAGAAAATTTCTAAGTCTGTTAAGATATGTACCTTACATAATTGATGAAAATACTAAAATACAAAGATTTATAAGTTGTTTGCCCACTAGCTTCAAGGATAGAATTGAGTTTGATAACCCAAAAACCCTTGAAGAGGCAATGAGAAAGGATGATTTATGTTATTAATAGAGTAATAATAGAGACATTTTACCTACCTAGAAGAAGAAGACAAATCACTTTCACCAGAATATAAAAGGGTATAAGTCTAATAAAAGTTTTGGAAATAACTCCCAAAAATTCTCTAAAAATAATTATCAAGGAGAATATTTTAAGAATAAAGCACCACAGAATACTACAACACCAAAAAGAAGAGATATTCCTAACAATTTTGTTAAAAGTATTGAACATAAGAAACCTATCAACTATTGGGAATGTCAAGGATTGCATTATGCCAAGTACTTTCTGAATAGAAAAGAGAACTTCAACAACATGCATACACTAGTACAAAATGAGAGATTAGTGACCAGGAGACTAAAAATTTTGGTCACCATAATTTATTTCAAAGGATAAATGACCAAAATTGATAAATTTAAGTGACATAACTAAAAATGACCAAAATAAATGACCAATTTTGGTCACATGTAAAAACTAAACTAAAAATGACCAAGATAAATGACCAATTTTAGTCACATGTAAAAACTAAACTAACAATGACCAAAATAAATAAGCAATTTGGTTACAGAAATAAATTTATATAATGTATAATATAAATCTTTTTAATACAAAAAAATATATAAACTCAACATTTCCAAGGTATCCATTTGGCGCTCTATTTTTCTTGCTTAGCATGATTCTAGGTCAAAATTCACCATTGATTGTTGGATTCAAGGTATTGGGACTCATTATTTGCCATGGACCCCGTGTGAATGCCATATTTTTCATATTTTGCTTGATTAACAGGATTATGGGTCAAAATTCACCATCGACTGCTCGATTCAGGGTATTGGGATTGGTAAGAAGAAAGAACAAGTGCCGAGTT